>VKOC01024872.1:0-11639 GCA_009364415.1 Spea multiplicata | reverse complement strand
AAACGTTTTTCCTATAGGGTCGTCTTATATGAAGGCTTTTTCTTTTTTTTCATAAATTAATATTCAGATTTTGGGGGGTTGTCTTATAATCAAGCAAATACAGTATTTGTTGCTGGGAAATTTTCGCACAACTTACCTCTAGATGGCTAACCTCTTTAGGCGAATGGGTGACATCTGGATCCACAGCTCGCAAAGTACCATCCTCAGAAACTTGTGATTTCTCAGTCAGCTTCTCTATAGCTGCAGGTACAAGACAAATATTTCTATACAGTGGGCCTGCCAATCTTTAACTTCATCTTGCTAGTGCTACAATTATGGAGGTTATATACACATACTAGCATAAACCAGAAGTAAAAACAACAAAAAACAGTTAAAGAAGCAAATCGTTAAACAACAACGCAAACCTAGTACACAATGAATTTTAAAAACAAGACATAGAAATCCTATACAGTGTGTCAAAAGGCACCTGAATCCTTGTGATATATAAGCTATACATGCATATGAGATGGTAACAGATAATACGCAATATGATGAGAAAGGATTTACAGGAATATTTGTGTTTAGATACAGGATATCCAAAATAAAGAAGCAGAGGCTCAGCACTCAAACAGTAAGGTGAGTTTATTTCACGCAGGTAACGTTTCGACACACAGGTCTTTCTCATACAGGATATGACCACACAAAACAGTCACCATTGCTTCTTACCTGGAGTGGCTATTAGGCTGGTCTTGAGTGTGCCTGGTTCTGCTGGGGCAGCAGGACGTGAGCCTTCCATAGATGCCCCATCTTGAGAGTTTGTGCGTGAAATTGGCTCTGATGGTTTTTTCTTTCGCTGGAGGGCACGCTGTATGGAAGAATTATCTGAAGGGAGGTTCGCCAACTGATGAAACACATTACGCTTACGAATAATGGCATACACCAGACTAGAATTACCTGTGAAAATAGGTTGAGAGGAAGTGGTGGGTTCCCAGGAAAAAAGCAAGCTGAAGGTGTGTAGAGGAGGTAAGATAATGATGGGACGAGGAAAGGTAAATTATTACAAACAAAGGTAGCTGCCAGCTTTAAGGGATTGAAAGAGGAATAATACTTTACTTGGGGAAACTCACCATCAAATTGGTACTGGATAATGTTGTTGAAAACTTCAAGCAAAAAGAAGACTAGATGATGGTTCTGTGGAGAGGAGAAAAGGAACCAAGGGCTGGAAAAAGCTTCAAGCAGGTGAAGGAGCTTGTTAGAGGCCACCATGGAAAGGGACTTCAGGTATGGTGACACTGCAAGAATACAGAATTATAGTAAACTACAGAAAAAGGGATATAAAACAATATAGAGACTGCTTCATATTACAAAAAAAAGCAAATGGCTAACTGCACGAGGGGTATAAAAGGTCTGTATAAAAAAAATCTGAAAACAATAAGGCGATCATAGCCATACTCTTGTCACCACAAGACAGAATGTGCCATCTGTACTAATCTAGCATGTACACACATCAGAATTGCAACAAGGATTTTTTTTTTCTTTCAGTATTCAGAAGGAAGCAGACCCCAATGCAGATTTATGTAACATCATACTATCCCACCACTATTTTTCCCATGCTAGTACCATTAACCACGATGGTGAGGAGACAGTCATACAGAGGCTGCAAACGCTGATGTCCACTAGTAATAATCTTGTGAAACACCTAGGAATAGACAAGAAACACACAGTGAAATACAAGGATCTGGTGAAAATAATAAATATAAATGTATCATTTATATGGCATAACTCAGACATTACATGTTGAATTTGTACACAAGCTCTCTGTAGCTCTGCTAAAACAATACATATTTGATTTGTTCCCTGAGCCTAGCTAAGAGGGAGCACACTCACCACAATAAGAAGATCAGCGTGAGTGCCTGTAAACACTGGGATATCCATCGGAACTCGCACTGAATAGGGTTTGTTCAAACGGACGCCAAAATTCCTCTCTCCACTAAGCAGCAGAAGGATAAAAACTCCAATGTGCATGAGACCTACACGGGCTGTAAGACAAAGACAAAACAAAAATGAAAATATTGGTAAAGTGAGCTTAAAAGGTGGAAAATAAAGTGGTTTGAATAGTGACCAAAAAGTTACAAGAATTACAGCGAAAGAAAAATTATTTGATCCCCTGCTGATTTTAGATGTTTGCCCGCTGACAAAGACATGAACAGTCTATAATTTCAATGGTAGTATTTAATGGTAGTATTTAATGGTTTATTTGAACAGTGAGAGAAAATAACAAAAACAATAATCACGCATTTCAAATAAATTATAAATTGATTTGCATTTTACTCAGTAAAATAAGTATTTAATCAGCAAGATGTCTGGCTCCCAGGTGTCTTTTATACAGGTAAGGAGCTGAGATTAGGAGCACTCTCTTAAAAGGGAATGCTCCTAATCTCAGCTCATTACCTGTATAAAAGACACCTGTGCACAAAAGCAATCAGATCCCAAACTCTCCACCATGGCCAAGGATGTCAGGGACAAGACTGTACACCTACACAAGGCTGGAATGGGCTACAAGACCATCGCCAAGCAGCTTTGTGAGAAGGTGACAACAGTTGGTGCAATTATTTGCAAATGGAAGAAACCCAAAATAACTGTCAATCTCCCTCGGTCTGGGGCTCCATGGAATATATCACATTGTGGTGTTTCAATGATCATGAGAACGGTGAGGAATCAGCCCAGAACTACACGGGAGGATCTTGTCAATGATCTCAAGGCAGCTGGGACCATAGTCACCAAGAAAGCAACTCGTAACACACTAAGCCGTGAATTCCTGCAGAGCCCGCAAGGCCCCCCTGCTCATGAAAGCACATGCACAGGCCCGTCTGAAGTGTGTCAATGAACATCCGAATGATTCAGGGGAGAACCGGGTGAAAGTGTTGTGGTCAGATGAGACCAAAATCGAGCTATTTGGCATCAACTCAGTGTTTAGAGGAGAGGGGATGCTGCCCATGACCCCAAGAGCACCATCCCCATCATCAAACATGGAGGTGGAAACACTATGCTTTGGGGTGTTTTTCTGCTAAGAGGACAAGCATCAAAGGGACAGTGGATGGAGCCATGTACCATCAAACCTTGGGTGAGAACCTCCTTCACTCAGCCAGGGCATTGAAAATGGGTCGTGGATGGGTATTCCAGCATGACAATAACCCAAAAAAACACGGCCAATGCAACAAAGGAGTGGCTCAAGAAGGAGCACATTAGGGCCCTAGAGTGGCCTAGCCAGTCTCCAGACCTTAATCACATAGAAAATCTGTGCAGGGAGCTGAAGGTTTAAGTTGCCAAATGTCAGCCACAAAACCTTAATGACTTGGAGAGGATCTGCAAAGAAGAGTGGGACAAAATCTCTCCTGAGATGTGTGAAAACCTGGTGGCCAACTACAAGAAATGTCTGACCTCTGTTCCACCAAGTACTAAGTCATGTTTTGCAAAGGGGTCAAATACTTATTTCACGGAGTAAAATGCAAATCAATTTATAACTTATTTGAAATGTGTTATTCTGGATTTTTTTTGTTATTCTGTCTCTCACTGTTCCAATAAACCTACCATTAAAATTATATACTGACCATATCTTTGTCAGTGGGACAACGTACAAAATTAGCAGGGGATGAAATATTTTTTTTCCTTCAATATAGGTTTGTGGAAACTTACACTGATCCGCTCGTGCATCATTCAGGAAATACAGTATTGGGACCAGGACATCCAGGACATCACTGCTCTTCAAGACAAAGAATAGGAACTTCTACAAGATTGGGGAGGCAAACAACGTTATGGAATGAGAGGTCGCCCGTGTGTGCGTAGATAGTTATTACTGTGACTACCCAGAAATCCACTGACCTTGTTGAAGTCACATAATTTCCAAAACAAGACCAGCAATTCTTGGTGAAACTGAATTTTTTTTGTAGAATTCGGCAAGTATGTTTGAGTAAGGGGATTAAGCAACAGCCGTGCCAGACCTTTAAGGATAAACTGGAAGTCCTGGGGGATAATCACAAATATCAGCGAACACATACACAATCTGAACATGGCCACAAAGAGATCAGAAACCACTCTAGGCTAATGATTACAAACTGTGTTCATTTCACCTGATACAGGTATTGGTTTGTAAGTGTCAATTTTCCAATACATCCTTCATGTCCTACATTTCTTTTTTACCCTCCCTACTACTAATTCACTTGTTTATTGTACTAAACTTTGCTTCTTCATCATTAAATTAAATAGTTAATTCAGCATGTAATGCATTATTCAGAACGGTACTGGAATGCGATGCTCTTTTAACTCAAGAACAGATAGAGATCTCCTTTGTACAAGAAACTCATGGGAAGCAAGAGGTTTGTTTATGGAGGTTCCATAACTTTAATCGTATATATTAATCTTGTCTACATGGGATGAAAAAGGGCGTTTCATTAATAATTTCAGTAAAGATTACATTTCAAATATATTCATCACAAAATGGATGAGGTATGCAAGTCCTTGATATTGATCTCCAAAAAAGGAAAAAATCGAGCTGTGTGGTATCAAAAGGGTGTGCTGCTAGAAGTTCCTTGCCAGTGTGGCAATATTCACACAAAACTACTAGAAAAAACGTAAATGGTCTGAACCATTGCACTGAAAAAAGTGAAAGAATGTGAAAAAAATGTGTAAAAGCATGTGTGTAATAAAAAGATTACTAAATATATATATAATATGTATGGGGAATGTAGGGGAATGACACAGAATTGGGTGTTTGCTGTATTCCCCATTTTTGTTACCTTAAAGATATATGCTCCTTAAACATGTATATAAATACTTTAAATCTGTATCTTTCTTACCTAGGAAATAATAAAAATAACCCACTAGAGCTAGTAGTAATGACATGTATTCTAAAAAAAACGTGATCTGACCAGAGTGATGATGAATGGCAATTGTAATAAATTAAAAGAGGAGAGTTAAAATGATACTATTTATTGGCTAACACGAGTTTAATTGCAAACTTCCAAGTTTATAGGTCCCTTCCTCAGACAACAAGCTAAATCAAAAGCACAGTTCACAGGTTTATAAAAAGGTAAATAAACACAGAGGTATTGGAGATCTAATAGATAGATACAGTTCCATCAGAGCATCTTTGATCAGTTTACTACCTGGTTAGAAGGGCCATAAAACCATTTGAAACATGCCAGGTACATAAGGTGTCAAATGTTAGCAGGAATAGGCTGGTTGTAGTAATTTATACATCCATTCGACCAAATGTTTAGTCTTCCAATGGATCAATAAACTATGGTACAGTTACAGAATTTCTTATTTCATCTAGATCATCCTTTCATGGACAAACATACCAAAATTTTAACTGTTAATTTAATGCTTGCGTTTAAAATATGTTTGGAAAGACTTGAGACTCTTGGATTGAAATAAAAACACAAATACATCACCACTCTAACTCTGAAAAATATTTCTACGATAACAACTCAGTTGGTCTAAAACTATATACAAAAGTATGGATATCTTGGGAATCAAATGTTAAATTGCTATTCTGATCTTTGCTTCTGAGTATGAACCTACATAATTAGACCTATATCCACCCCCTCACTTATAGTCCATAAGTCTAAGATCAATTTTATTATGGCTTGACGACAACTCTTTTTGGTACGTTGTGTGAATGATTGGATTGACTTTTATACATCTTAATTGCAATGTTAAACTTGTCTCTGCCTAGCGTCTTATATTTATTTATTGTACATTAACATACTAATAAAAAAAAACTTTACTGTACTGGAATGCTTACTCCCTCATTTCTCAGGTGACGTGTCATCTGGTGATGAAACTAGAAACACCACCCTCTCAGTAAACATTACTAAGCCTCTGAACCTCTAGTTTCTAAATTATGACCTCTTGTTTAACTCCTCCTTTAAAAATTTTGTTAAAGCCTTTATGTATTTAAATGTTTCTGTTATGCACTATACAGACAAAAGTATTTTGACCATTTCACCAACAGGGGCTTTGATGACAATGCATTCTAAATACACAGACATTAATTTGAAGCTGGTCCCCCTTTTGCACTGATACTAGCTTCCACTTTTCTGGCAACTGTATCACCCCGCATTATGAGTGTCCCAAAAATACATTTTATGAGAACAAGGGCAGTCTTTTGGTTAGTGGCGCCTGGGTGCACTATTTCTTTGGTGCCCCACCCCATAACAACACTATACACACACACACATGGACTCTGGCACTATACATACTCATTCTAACACTATACCACAGTACACAAACACCATTCCCCCTGTTACCGCATGAAAAAAAACCTAAATATGGGTGTTGGGACTATTTTTGGTTGCCTTGCTGCCCCTCCCCAAAGATCCAACAATGGCCTTGGGGCGGCAAATTGCTGTCCCTATCAAAGCACCGCCTGGATTATACCATATGCATTAACAAATATATTAATTTACTTTATATGTAAAATGATGCCATCTTGTGTACGATTACTATCTCTCCTAACATAGCAATAACTTATAAAGCAATATTAGATGCAATAGCTTGAGTGGATTAGGTGCCAAGGATTTTTAACGTACAAGTATTCCACTATTTTATGTTTGGCGTTGGGATCATTGTATATATGTACAGTGGGGCAAAAAAGTATTTAGTCAGCCACCAATTGTGCAAGTTCTCCCACTTACAAAGATGAGAGAGGCCTGTAATTTTCACCATAGGTACACTTCAACTATGAGAGACAGAATGAGACAACAAGGTCCATAAATCGATTGTCTGATTTTTAAAGAATTTATTTGCAAATTATGGTGGAAAATAAGTATTTGGTCAATAACAAAATTTCATATCAATACCCTTTGTTGGCAATGACAGAGGTCAAACGTTTTCTGTAAGTCTTCACAAGGTTTTCACACACTGTTGCTGGTATTTTGGACCATTCCTCCATGCAGATCTCCTTTAGAGCAGTGATGTTTTGGGGCTGTCGCTGGGCAACACAGACTTTCAACTCCCTCCAAAGGTTTTCTATGGGGTTGAGATCTGGAGACTGGCTAGGCCACTCCAGGACCTTGAAAAGCTTCTTACGAAGCCACTCCTTAGTTGCCTGGGCGGTGTGTTTGGGATCATTGTCATGCTGAAAGACCCAGCCACGTTTCATCTTCAATGCCCTTGCTGATGGAAGGAGGTTTTCACTCAAAATCTCACGATACATGGCCCCATTCATTCTTTCCTTTACACGGATCAGTCGTCCTGGCCCCTTTGCTGAAAAACAGCCCCAAAGCATGATGTTTCCACTCCCATGCTTCACTATGGTGTTCTTTGGATGCAACTCAGAATTCTTTCTCCTCCAAAAACGACGAGTTGAGTTTCTACCAAAAAGTTCTACCTTGGTTTCATCTGACCATATGACATTCGCCCAATTTGAGGTTGATTTGAGTCCCTGTCGGCGTAGTGTGATGGTAGCCTTTGTTACTTTGGTCCCAGCTCTCTGCAGGTCATTCACTAGGTCCCCCGTGTGGCTCTGGGATTTTTGCTCACCGTTCTTGTGATCATTTTGACACCATGGGGTGAGATCTTGCGTGGCGCCCCAGATCGAGGGAGATTATCAGTGGTCCTGTATGTCTTCCATTTTCGAATAATTGCTCCCACAGTTGATTCCTTCACACCAAGCTGCTTGCCTATTGAAGATTCAGTCTTCCCAGCCTGGTCCAGGTCTACATTTTTGTTTCTGGTGTCCTTCGACAGCTTTTGGTCTTGGCCATAGTGGGGTTTGGAGTGTGACTGTTTGAACTTGTCAGTATAAAAGACACCTGTCCACAACCTCAAACAGGTGCCATTAATACAGGTAACGAGTGGAGGACAGAGGAGACTCTTAAAGAAGATGTTACAGGTCTGTGAGAGCCAGATATCTTGCTTGTTTGTAGGTGACCAAATACTTATTTTCCCGAGGAATTTACCAATGAATTCATTAGAAATACAACAATGTGATTTCCTGTATTCTTTCCCCCCAATTCTGTCTCTCATAGTTGAAGTGTACCTATTGTGAAAATTACAGGCCTCTCTCATCTTTTTAAGTGGGAGAACTTGCACAATTGGTGACTAAATACTTTTTTTGCCCCACTGTATATTATATTGCTCACCCTATATTATTTATGTTTACTGACTCTGATTGTAACAACGCTACGGAATCTGATGGCGCTATGTAAAGGTAATGTAATGCCTCCAGCTATACAACTCACCTTCCTTTTTGACATTTGTTGTATAGCCAACTTTAAGACACCTTAATCACTTACTATGTACTATATCCTTTACACACTATGTAAACCAGAATCATTGATTTTCTTGCCATAGGAAAAGGTCAGTACTGAAGATATGTGTTATATTACATCTTGGTATTGATTTATTCTGCCATTTACAAATGATGGTTTACACTACACATAGAATAAGTAATTTATTATAAATTATCACTCAAGATTGAACAATATTTCCAGATCAATAGTAAAATTAATTGAGATTAACTACATAGTTCATCCATTATCTTCAAGCAGGAATATAGATTTTTTAAATTATGATCAAAGCTAACCATGTATAAAAACAGTGGCTCTATAACATTTAACATTTAAAAGAAGGCTATTATTGCTTTGGAGAGGAGGGAGATTAAGAGGAATAATATGCTATGTTACTTACATAAATTAATAAAGAAAAAAACTTCTCCTGGTAGGCTAAGTATCAACAGTGGAGGCACTAGAGTATATGATCCAAGAGCCACTAGTCCATGCTAATCCTACTGGACCTTTCTGCTGCTTTTGACATGGTGGACCACCCTCTTCTCCTTCAAAAGCTTTATGATCTTGCCTCCGTGATACTGCTCTCTCATGGCTCACTTCCTACCTCTCTGATGCTACCTTCAGTGTCTCTGTCTCCAATAACACTTCCCCTCCCCTCCCTCTCTCAGTTGGGGTACCCCAAGGATCAGCTTTAGGAGCCCTTCTGTTCTCTCTTTACACAGCCTCCCTTGGCAAACTGATCTCATCCTTTGGCTTTCAATACTACCTATACGCTGATGACACCCAGATCTATCTATCCTCCCCTGATCTCTCTCCCTCGGTCTTAGATCATGTAACTAACTGCCTTGCATCTGTCTCTACCTGGATGTTTCTTGAAACTCAACCTCTCCAAAACTGAACTCCTCATCTTCCCTCCCTCCAATGCTAAGATTCCCCCCATCTATCTCCCTCAATGTTAATGGTGCCAGCATCTCCCCATCTACTCATGCATGCTGTCTTGGTGTCACCCTGGACTCCAACCTTTCATTCACACCCCATATTCAGTCTGTCTCTAAAAACTGTTGCCTTCATCTTAAAAACATTGCCCGCATCCGTCCCTTCCTAACACAGCATGCAACTAAGGCTCTTGTCCATGCCCTGATTATCTCCCGTCTTGACTACTGTAACTGTCTTAGCTGGCCTCCCTCTTAACCGTCTCACCCCTCTACAATCCACCATGAATGCTGCTGCCAGACATATCTTCCTCTCACATTGCTTTACTAACATTTCTCCCCTCTGTCAGTCTCTTCACTGGCTGCCTGTGCGCTTCAGGATTCATTTCAAAATCTTCACTCTTACTTTCAAAGCCCTACATCTCCTCTCTCATCTCTAAATACACTCCTAACCGGTCTCTCTGCTCATCCAATGATCTCCTTCTATCCTCTCCTCTGATTTCTAGCTCTCATGCCCACTAACAAGATTTCTCAAGGGCTGCCCCTATCCTCTGGAATGCACTCCCCCGGCCTATCCGTCTCTCCCCCTGCCTTTATTCCTTCAAAAAATACCTCAAAACCCACTTCTTTAAGGATGCTTACAACATAGCACACTAACGCCCTCCCATATTCCTTTAGCTTACCCTTTCTAGTTCCTCTCCTGCAATACTTTTACTAGCGTGGCTGGTCTATCCCTAACAACGGCACTTTTACCTATTGTGTAATACACCCTACTCTCACTAGACTGTAAGCTCGTTTGAGCAGGGCCCTCCTCACCTGTTGTCTCTGTTAGTCAATTTGTTATGTTACATATTACTTGTTTTGTCCTGTCTACCCATTGTACAGCGCTACGGAATTTGATGGCGCTATATAAAACGATAAATAATAAATAATAATATATGATACATTTAGTGATCCACCACAATGCCTGTTTTACAGCCTACCCATGTTCTGTTTATACATACAAATTAGAACTGAATTAGTAAAATATTTAATATTCCCTAATATCCATCTCCTGGTTTCTAGAAGAGTGGTACATCAGGCGATAGAAGATTTGGATTCCAAGAGAGACTTGCCCAAAATGGATGCTTTAGATGTACACAGCACTAAGCAGTTAAACCTCTAGCACCATGGAATTGGTTTGTGATTCAACCACTGCAAAACTTGTTAAGTTGCGATAACTTTTTACTAATTTGTGTGGAAAACAAAAAACACACAACAGATGGTTGCATAATAGAACAAAAAATGTGTCAGTCTGTAAATTTTCCTTTGAATTGAAACAGTCAAGATACACGCAGCATATAATTAGTTTTTGTTTCAATGATGACGATTATGTTTCAAAGGAGCTAGACGCGTTCTTGTATTTCAGGTGGCTCTCACACAATCGAAGGCAACGCAAATATGCTTTGCATTGAAGAGATGCTAGATCGACAAAAAATGCAAAACAGATAAGCATTTAATATAGGTTTCCATTCTCTTCTATTGTCCTGCTTACAGGACGCTTACCCTGAATACAACCCCTTAAACCAAGGGTGCAGGACAATCATGACAAAACAGTAAATATCTCTAAGACTGAAAAATAATTCACCTGTAACATATCCAAGTCAAATCGGCAAAAAAATGCAACATTCTGGAAATGTATGGTCAAAACAAACACAATACTAGGCATGCCCAGTCAAAGCTATGCTTCAGCTCATATAATTTTGTTCTCACCTCCTCTCTGTGGATTCGGGACAGGTAATTTACAAACAGATTGTCTGGTGCAAGGCTCTACAGAAAAATACAAGAAAGACATGTAACAAAGATAAAAAAAAGGCATCAAGTATATTAATTCATAAGGTCAAGTAGTAACTTGCCTCGCCTTCATCCATTGCAGTGCTAGTGGTGGTCCCGTCCATACTGGGGCCAGAGTTTGCACTGGGGTCAGAATCGAGGGTTACTATAAGAAGCTGGGCAGACACTTCAACCAATGGCTCACGGGAATCCCAAAACAGCAGGTGATTATACGGAATCCCATAACCAACTGGGTCGTATGCGCACACCACATTTAGGAGGGATGTGAAGAGAGGGAGAGCATGTCTGCAGAAAAAGAAAACACATAATGCTATGGATGACCAGAGAGCCAACTGTCAATATTATCTTAAGTCAAATTAGACGTATGCTACTAGTTATTTTGCAGAACATATAAGACATGACAAAAAATTGCAACAGGAGAATGATACTTACCTCCTTATGTGACTAATTTCTCTGCATTTTGTTTTTTCCTTCTATAGTGTGACAGGTGATGGAATATATTTATTTTGACTAGCAAACCGGTTTTGATGGGTACACTATTAAAAAGTTGGGAACCCAAAATGACCTTTACCTCAAACAAACGCCACAATAGCACAGTTGT
>VKOC01024871.1:0-37095 GCA_009364415.1 Spea multiplicata | reverse complement strand
ACAATACCCATCCCCGAAATCAACAATACCCATCCCCAAAATCAACAATACCCATCCCCGAAATCAACAATACCCATCCCCAAAATCTACAATACCCATCCCCGAAATTAACAATACCCATCCCCGAAATCAACAATACCCATCCCCCAAATCAACATACCCATCCCCAAAATCAACAATACCCATCCCCGAAATCAACAATACCCATCCCCAAAATCTACAATACCCATCCCCGAAATCAACAATACCCATTCCCCGAATGTATCAGACAGCGAGTTACTGCGTCTGTGATCTCCAGATCGACAGAAACGAGAGGCGTCGATAAAAAGAAAAAGGCTATCGGGGTTCGTGAAATATCTCTATTGTCAAAACCAAAGAACGCGACCCAGCTGGAAGCAAATAACGCAATCACAGGGAGGCCGTCACCTTTTGTTTTATTCTTACGTTTTTATTTCATTGGCTGTTACTTTTGAGACGTTCTGTGGGTTTCCGCTTTATGTTCCATAAAAAACATAAAAAAGAATATTTTAAACAGACGCGTTTTTAAAAGAATGTTCACGCTGAGCAAATATGGTGGTGGCCGAGAGGATAGTAGGAAATCCTTAAATCAACTTTTGGATTTACATCTTAGACACCCAAATAACATAACTGTCCACTACACACTACAACCCCCCCCCACACACACACCACCATGCTGCATAACCAGAGGTAGATTGCCCTACTTGCAATCAGGCTACCCTTTGCACTATTGCTCTGGGGCCAGATCATATGGAGATCATATGATGTCATATCACGCTGCCCAGCATAGCGCCCAACCAACATCCCACTGCCCACAGTCGGGGGTAAATTAGACATCTCACATACAGAATGGGGGTCATTAACATGTGCCGCTGAGCAACAGGTGGAATGGGTCAGGGTCCGGGGAAAACGTCCATTGTGGACACCTGTAGCAGGTGTTATCACCCACGGACACACACACACGCGTGCCGCTCCGGAGGGGATCGGATTGATCGCCTGACACTTATCTGTTTATTTACCTCCATTGTCATTCGGGGAAACTGCCTTTAACGCTCGTTCCTCACCGTGTCCGGGGTCTATAGAAAGCCAGCGAGGGCCGACCGGCCGGCTTCCTGCACGTGAATCGCCGTCACTCTTCTCCTGAATCGTTGGGATATGCGGATGGCGCCTGTTTGGGGTAACACAGGATGTTTTTTGCACCTAATCCCCGTTTTAAATGTGAAAGCCTTGTGTAACCATTTAACCTCCAGATGGCCCTTAGGTGAATTACTTTGAATCGTGCCGAAGGTCGCTGACAGCCAAACATTAAAATGCTTTTATATCAACAGATGTTTGTTTTTCTTTCATTTTTGTGTATTTTTCATAATAAATAATACAGTTATTTAAAAAATATTACATGACATATAGACTGAAAATGTAAAATAGACTCTTAGGGGTTTTTAGAGCCCCCCAACCCCCTCTTATTCTTCATGCACCAAAAAGAAAGCTGGTTTTGTATAGCTCGTCATATATAATGTAATTCAGTTATCCGATAAAAGTATCATCTTTACCAAAATCGCTCTCATTGCAACACACGGAATGTTCTTGCTGATTGGCGCATTCCTCTGGTTGCCGGGGCGATTGCACCACATTTACCATTTTGCACCTAAATTCTTCCTCTTCATTTATGGCTCCGTTTATTTTATTGGCTTCTCTCGCCCCGTCTTTATGTTCTCTGACACCTGGACGCTATAACCACAGGCTACGTCTTTTTTTTATGAACGTTCTACCCCCAAATAAACCCCCCGACTTCTAATTCCTGCCCCGGCTTTGTACTCGGTCACTCCGCTCCCTCTCCGCCCCGCTGAAGCTTTATTCTTCCGAGGCTTTGTTCCCAAAGAATTCCAATCGACTCGCACTAACATAATGATTCCTCTTCTGTCGGAGCGGAACAATACCTGCAATCAGCATGGAGCCGCGCTGCGAGGGGACAGGGCCACATTCGGAAATGCACGCCTGGGAGCATTTTGGGCGTAATTCAGTGTTTCGTACTGATTTAAATTTGGGTGATTTTTGTGCATAACATCATCGTCGTATTTCACGCTGCTAGATAAAACTAACAAGCACTTAGTCAGCGCATTTAACTCTTGGTACCCGGCATTGCTATTTTCCGATGAATGAAGCAAGCGGCTCAGCGAGGCTTGGCAGGCAGATTCAGCCCCCCGACTCTCGCACAGAAACAAACAATACGCAGCTCTGAATACATTAACCAAATGCAACAACGCAGCCAGCCCTCGATTTACATCCACTTCACTCACTTACATCATGCCTCCGTTTCAGACCTGATCTCAAGTAACACCGCGGCACGCGTGGATTTACATCATACTGCGTTATTATTATTATTAGAGTTATTGACCCCTAAAAATACCTCATAGAATTTGCAGACAGATCAGCCCCATTCGGCCCATCTAGTCTGAATATTTTCCCTGCTGTAAAGACCTTAATCGGTAGTTGGTCTCGTCAGAAGCCATGCGTCTACTCAATGCATGTATTAGTCTCTACCACCTCTGCCCGGATGTTGTTCCACTTATCTACCAACTTCTCAGTAAAGTAAAGCTTCCTTACATTACATCTAAACCTCCGATCTCTCTTGTTCTAAAGTTTCTCCTCCTTTACAAATTATACAGGTTTAATGGCAACCAAGTAAGTTTATGATATAATAGGATACCTTATTATGATGTAATAAAGATACCTTATTGCCTAATGTATCGGGATGCCTTCAGCTTTCAGTTCTGGTTTTGCCATCCTCTATGAATGTATGGAGAGTAAGAAACACAGCGGTAATTGTTTGCACTATATACATTATTATTATTATTATTTAAAAATACTACTACTAATAATAATAAAATTAATAAAAACTACTACTACTGATAATAATAATAAAATTAATAAAAAAAATACTACTACTACTACTAATAATAACATGAATAATAAAAAAATACTACTACTACTATTAATAAACTAATAATAAAAATTATTAATAAGAATATTACTGAAAAGCAGGAAAAATAAGCAAATGTTCTATGATTTTCGCACCTAAAATGTTATTTTTTTATTGTTTTCTTTATAGTCAGATTCTATCACTGAGATAAATCATTCACCTTTTCTTTGAGGCAAAACAGTGAAACTAATCACAGATTGTGTGAAAATACCCCCCAGTCCCTGAGATTATTATCCGCAGATAACATTGTAACCTTGGGAATTACATTGTGAATCTGCACCGGGAACTTGAGGATAGAAACCTTTTATTAACCCCTTAACGAGAAAGCCCGTACATGTACGGGCTTGAAGTGCAATGTGATAACGACAAAGATCGTACATGTATGGGCTGCTGAAAAATGATTCTGGTTAATTGATGTTTTCAGTAGGTTTATAACAGACCATTGCTGTAAGGCAGGGGTGTCCAAACTGCGGCCCTCCAGCTGCTGCAGGACTACATCTCCCATAATGCTCCTTCAGCTAAGGGGCTGGCTGAGGAGTATGGGAGATGTAGTCCTGCAGAAGCTGGAGGGCCGCAGTTTGGACACCCCTGCTGTAAGGGAAAGGTTTATTGGTTTAAAGGAGATCTATATGTCCTGTGTCTTTCCCAAATACGCTAGGGACGTAATGTACCTTGTTATTTCGCTGCGAGGGTGGTCGATAAATGGAACAGCCTCTCAGCGGAAGCGGTACAGGCTAATGCAATAAGGGAATTTAAACATTCATGGGGTAGGCATACGGCTCCTGAATCTAAGACGAGACCAACGACTGATTAAGGTTTTTACATCAGGAAAAAAAGGGCAGACTAGACGGGCCGAATGGGTCTGATCTACTGGAAAAATCTATCAGCCCTGTGTAACGCTACAACAAAGTGACTCAGTTCCTTTATTTTTAGAAAATTACAGAAACAAAGAATTTGACAACAAATCAGACCCATTCGGCCCCCGTCTAGTCGCTCCCTGACGTAAAGACTCAGACTTAAATCAGTCTTTGGTCTTGTCTTAGATTCAGGAGCCATGTGTACACCCCATGCATGTTTAAATTCCCTCTACCACTTCTGCTGGGAGGCTGATCCACTCCTCTATCACCCTTTCAGTAAAGTAAAACTTCCTTACACCTAAGCCTCTGATCTTCTAGTTTTAGACTATGCCCCCTTGTCCCAAGATTTCTCACCTTTCCAATTTGATCCACCAATTCTACCATTATTAATCATATTTGTTTGTGTTAAGAATGGCGGCACTGTCCCTTTAAACAATGCATTTATTTGCAAATCTCTATGCATTGTTTTCTTAAATAAACAATACCCCCTTGATATATGATCCGCAGGTAAACATGCCATACAATAGGGGGCAGGAAGCCCCTCCCCCACCTAAGGCAATTCCTTTTCACTTTCATTTCCCCCCCCCTTGACTCAAAATAACCTTAACCGCCTCTTAAGCATTTTCTTTTATTTCCTTCCTCCAAGATAAGCGTAAACGCCTGAATGCCACAATCACCAAGCTGTCAGAGAGGATACCCCCGTCAATCGCTGCGAGATCGGCCACGGCAACTGAATCAAGGAATTTGTGGCTTGGAATCCAGCAAAAGGCCATGTTAAAAAAAAATCTAGCCTCGGCATGGCCCGATCGTTTGTGATCCTAAAATAAATTCTAACCCCTATTATCCTCAGCCAGCCGGTCGGCGACAGCTGGCTCGCGGAGTACGATATAATCACAGCTGCAGCACCTTAGCCGTTAGCCCACCCTTGATGCCCAGATTGGCTTTAGAGTTGGCTGAGCATCATGTGAGTTGAAGTCCCACTCCAAATGCTGAACAGCTGGTAATGTCCAGTCCTACATTTCAAGAATCCATGGCTGTCCAGACGGATTCCTCACATTCCGCTTGGTGTTTAGTGCGACCCTTGAATATCTCATTCCAAACGCTGCTTCTGCACTTTGTTCATCTGGCGGATAATTTGCCCCGACCCTGAAGCGAAAAGGGCAAAAGGAATTTTCCCCACTTTTTTGTATTTATATTTGAATTTTTACATTTTTTAGAATCTAAGACTTTGTTCAGAAGAAACAAGTGCCCCAAATTACCTGCGTCTTTTATCCGAAATACAACAAATTAAGAAAAATGTATTTTTCTTTTTTTTCCGTTACAATGAGTATTCCCATCAGGGATCGATTTTTCAGATAAACTGTTGGAATTAAACAGAGGCAGCAGGAAAAGGGCAAGAACAGCTTTCAGTGGGTAGAATTTCTTCCTATGATTCTAAATTAATAGAGCAACGATCATCTGTCCAAGCAAAGTGATGTGAGAACATACAGTTCTCGTAAAAAAAAAATAATTAATCCAAATTTGCATTTATTTTTCTGGGAACAAGGGGGGGTGCAAGCCAAAAACTTGACAGCACTAAGACAAACCGATTACAATAATAATAATAAAACAATAATAATAAAAAAATCAAAATTATAATAAATAATAATAAATGATAATAATTAATTATATATAATTAATAAATAATTATATAATAATAATCGATTGGCTTTCTAGTAAACCACTGCTGTTATGGGCAAGATGGGGAAATCAAAGAAACCGACCAATTTATACTGCACCGATAAACCATGATTCTCTCATACCCTGCAAACATAAAAGGAACAGCCGGGGAGGAAAAAGGGACACCTAGGTTACTCTAGATACATATTGATGCACTATTATGGAAAAAAATTGCACCGATAGTTCAGTATTTGGTTAATAAGAAGAGGTAGATAACAAATGGTTAATATTTCTTTTACTGTAATAAGGAAAGAAGCTCCTTTGCTGTGTAATTTGAATGTTAGCTCCATGCATATTGTGTTATAACTGAAATATGAAAAGATTCTGCAGCTTAATATGTAACCTTTTTATATATAAATCCAGCAGTGAAAGGGTTTTTCACTTTTAGGTCCTGTCCAGGTGGGCCGAATGCATTTTTTTGGCATAGTTTCTTTTTTGTATTTGTTGCAGGAAGAAATGAACATTCCTGAGCAAGGTGCAGGCATTCCGCACCCCCGCTCCCTTCTCATTGTACGGTCCTTATTTAAAGGGGAATTAACGCCAGATGGTTTTATTCTTAATATTGAATTAAAGATACGTTTTTTAAATATTGCTCTGTTTTCTTTTATTTTTAAGCAGTTCTTGGTTTTTGGATAATATAATGTTTTCAAGCAGCTGCATATCAGCCATTTGTTCTCGCTCTGTTATCTCAGCCAGATCTACTAGACAAACACCCCGACTCCTTATCACACTGATAGAATGACACAGTCTGAATGACTCATCAGGACTCTCTGACTAAGTCTATGGAGGAACGGACTTCATTAGCATTAAAGCATCTGCTCAATGTGGTGTTTGTGCAGAGAAATCACCCAAAATACTGCATGACCGACAACAATGGCTGCAGATAAAGAGGGTTTACTGGGACAAAAATGAAATAAAACCAGGTATTTGTCAATGCAGAGTCACATTAATGTATACAGCACTGGGGGTTATATTACTGTATACAGCGCTGGGCGTTATTACTGTATACAGCGCTGGGGGTATTACTGTATACAGCGCTGGGGGTATTACTGTATACAGCGCTGGGGGTATATTACTGTATACAGCGCTGGGGGTTATATTACTGTATACAGCGCTGGGGGTTATATTACTGTATACAGCGCTGGGTTATATTACTGTATATAGCGCTGGGGGGGTTATATTACTGTATACAGCGCAGATATTTGAGGATATGACGTTGTGGGAGAGGAGCAGGTGGCAGTTGGAATCATTAGGCCCCGAGTTGCCCCGGTGATTCCCGTCCGTTTGCCGGCGTTT
The DNA here is from genome assembly GCA_009364415.1 of Spea multiplicata. NCBI lineage: Eukaryota > Metazoa > Chordata > Amphibia > Anura > Pelobatidae > Spea > Spea multiplicata. The sequence continues at coordinate 30,225 of VKOC01024871.1, read as the reverse complement.
TTTTTATGAATAAAGACTATTATGATTTGAGTCTAAAAATAAAAGGAAGTCGCGCATCGCTCGTTATACACAATGGAGCGTTTGCAGAGCGGGCGCCGTGGGAGGCTAACGGGCCGGCCATTGTCTCCCTGACACTCATCTGTTTGCCCGTTTAACCCACGCAGATCATTTATTTCGGCTGTTATTATGGGATGCTGCTTTCATCCCGCATCACATACAGGACTCCTCAAAGGTTCTCCAAATACCATACATACCAAGAGTTCAGAGTGCCCAGTCCCTCTCCCAACCCCCATAATTCCTCCCCGATACCCCACGTGCCCCTCCCTTCTCCCTCTGATGCCCCTTTTTCTCCCCTGATGCCCCTCTCTCCTCCCTCTGATGCCCCTGTCTCTCCTCCTTTAATGTCCTTCTTTTCTAGGAGGCCAGGGTTCTACATCCTTAAAAGCCCCAATAATGTATACACCAATACCCATGAATAGGACACAAAGCTCCACCCCAGCCACACCTCCAACCACACCCATAACCACACCCCTTAAGACATTGGAGCCACTCTCCCTTCTGCCATCCCAGGTCTGCATTTATTTTACCTCTGCTGCAGGGCGTTGGATCATAATACAGGATGGATATTTATCTGACCATCAAAACGGGGTGAAAACAGATATTTCTTAGTCCGCTAATTAAACCGCCCTTTCCGTAAATGGATGGAATGACAGATAAGACGCGGAAGGAAGGCTGAGCTCGGCTGAACCAATGAGCAACAATCAGCAACGTAACAATAGGGGAGATAACCTAACGGGGAGGAATAATCCTGCAGATCCTGAGAAGCAGAGCCGTACGATGTGGGATCCGGGGGGGGGTGACAGATCTGCTTTAAGGGTAACAGTTGTTGCCGCCTGGTGACGGTTTGGTGTTTTGATCGCTCGTGACTATGTGGGACACGTCGCGGCGCGTTTCGCGGTGCGCGGCCTCGGGTGTATAGCCCCTGCGCAGAGCCGACAGACCCGGCCGGTTTCCGGGACCAGCTGTCTGCGCTCCTCGTTATCGCAGAGTAACGACCGGCTGTCCTAGACAATTATTATTTTCCCGGCGACTTCATATCTGGGTCATTAAATACGTTAAACACAACGCTCCATTTACAAGCCGCTCCCAATTACTGTCACCGAAACGCGTCGGCCCTCCTGTGATAACCCCAGCCAATTCTGGGGGTCCCCCTCCCCCCGTCTGATCCGAGCAGAAGGATGTCAGATGCCCTCGATATGGGTTATTCCTGCATGCGGAACCCCTAGGCATTAAAATGACCTCAAAGGGCTCCCCGTCAATGTCATCCATTGGGCCATGAGGGGCCGGAGAGGGGAGATGTGATGCAGGGGGGGGGGCGCAAACACACAAAATCTGGAAAAGCCCCTCGAAAAATCTAAATTAACCCCTGACGTGCCATAAGGGATGAGTTCCAGCACTCCCAGGGTCAATGCGTTTTGAACCCAGTGCCGGAAAATACCTTTTTTTTTTCTTTCTCCAAATATGACGTTTCTGGAGTCAAATTTATTTTTTTTACGATTTTTGTTCTTCCCCGTGAAGGTGACGGCAGGAAAGACAGAACGGTTAGACAGACAGACAGACGGGGTTATTATGGATAATCCACTACCCTGGAGCTTCCCAGACTCACCGCCCGGGGCGGGGGTAAAGGTCATAAAAATATGTCAGATTTAATAAGAAAAAAATGTTTTTGGGTGAATTTACGGCTCCACCTGAGAGACGCAGAAGAAGAACATGCTTAGAAAATAAAGCCTCCTCCACCCCCCACCCCCCAGCCTGGAAAGGGGAGCTGGGTTTGGGGGTGAGTCTTCTAAACAATTGCCCTCCGCTCTTCATGCTGAGAAGCCGCACATTACTCAGAGTCTGACCTCTCTCAGATCCAACTCCTGGAAGACAGCCAGGGATCTGGAGTCAAGGAAAAGAGACAGACAGGAAGGAGAGGGAGGGGGGGGAGAGAGAGAGAGAGAGAGAGAGAGGCGAGGAGAGAGCGATAAGAGAGAGAGAAGAGAGAGAGAGGAGATGCGAGGGGAGAGAGAGAGAGAGACGAAAGAGAGAGAGAGGGAGAGAGTAGGAGAGGGGAGAGAGGGAGAGAGAGAGAGAGAGAGAGAGGATGGGGTGATAGAGGAGTGAAGACCAAGTAGAGAGAGGGATAGGAGGAGTGTGAGGAGGAGAGGGGAGAGGCATCTGTGGAGGTGTGTTATCTTACTAGAGAAAGTGCTGGCAGAGAGAGAGAATTTGGAGACAGCAGGGACTGGGAGTTGGGGAGGTGACTGCTGCCCCCAGGACCTGGACACCTTGCGCAATCTGCCCACCTTGCGCCCTCTCTGGGATGGCAGGTCCTGCCTGAGACCCCCTGGACCCCCCTTGCACAGGACCCTCTGCCCCCTGCTATGGTTTGCTTTCAGATCCTTCTCGGGGAATATTTGGTGTCGGTGAGGATGTCTTCACAAAGCCACCCAGGGTCCAGGAAGAGAAGCCCCCTCAGATCCAAGGTGAGTGCCCGCTCAGGGTGCATGCTGGTCAACAGGAGGCACTCAGTGGGGGGTTAATCTGCTGCCAGGGTGGATGAGATGTCAGCAGGGAGTGGAGTCGCCCCACACTCAGGGGGCTTAACGGTTAACCCTTTGTTCCCCGGGTGTGGTGCATACCCAGGGTACCTGTGCCCATCGCGGTCAGGATTAGCAGAGGCTCCTTGGAATCTGTGCCCTGAGCCACCAGGCTGACAATCTAATCCTAAACACCATGGACAGGCTGTCACAGGGGGGGGGGGGCAGCCTGTAATCAATCTTCTGAAAAGTAGGATTATAAAAAACTATTAATATCCGCAGAAAATCACATGGGATTGATGCATACGTGTTCCCGAATGCACACGCAACAGCAAACATAGGAGGACACTTAGTATAGAATCCACACGGAACACAGCGAATGTTACATTGTATAAACACGCAGCGCACACATAACATCCCATGCTATAGAATGTTTACAAACAGAACACAGAGAATGTTACATTGTATCAACAAATAAACATACAAAGAACTTCACATGTTATGGAATATATACAATGAGCATTCCATGGTGTAGAATCCAAACATAGGACTGATCCACACTCATACAACACACAGGACATTACATCATGTTAAGTGACACATGCAATGTATGTAAGCACGGTACATGTATGTTGAATGCACATATGGAATATTCCAGGGTGCAGGATGCCCACAGAATATACATTAAGCATAACATGTCAAACACGGCAGACATTATAGCCCATGGTGTGGAATATACACATATAGAACATATCAAATCACATGCTAAGGGAATGCACACAAAAATACATAGCCTAAAAACACACGTGTGTTATTCATACAATACATACAATGCACATGCATGACATACAGAACATCATATGTTGGTCTGCGCTTGATGCAGAGGCTGTGTGCGCGTATTACATACAGTAAGGCACCCTGCACAGCATGCACATGTGATATACATTGTAAGATCATATATGTAACACATGATTAGATCTTCCTATAGAGATCTAGTGGGGATTCAGCCTGTGCTGCGCTCTGCGAGGGGTACTCAGCACCGCTATAGGCTCTCTTTGGGGCAACTTTCACTAAACAAGCATCTGCCTTTTATCCGCCGCTGCGGACTGCCCCTCCCAATACACTCATCCAGGAATAGGCCGGGGGGGCAGCTATTACGTAAGAGCGGGGCATTATAAGAGTGGAAGTTGCCTCTGGCTACTCATATCGCAATAGCCGACAACAACTCCCAGCAAGCTTAGCCAGCTTCCGACACAAAGAAAGATGCGGTGCGTGCAGCCGGATTTGGTGGCTGGGGATGATGGGAATTGTTATCCACAGCCGTTAGAGTGTCAGTTCTTGCATTTTTATGGGCAATCCTTGAAGTTTTTACGTTTACGGCTGATATTCCTGTTCCGCTGGTTTTGTTTGTTATTGGAGGGACTTTATACGGCTGGGAGTGTTGGGATTATAGTGCGGAGCTCCTGGCCGAGGTCTGATGCCGAAGTATCAAACATCCCGAGCCGAGCTTTAACCATCACCAGAGACTCTTTATAAAGTAATTTCTAATAACCAATATCCCCCACATCTAAGGAGCATAAAAAATAGCAATGAAGCAAAATATTCCATGGAACGGAAGGAAGTTTTACTTTACTGAGAGGGTAGTAGATAAGTGGAACAGCCTCCTAGCAGAGGTGGTAGAGGGTAATACAGCGAGGATATTAAACATGCATGGGATAGACATCCGGCTCCTGAATCTAAGACGAGACCAACGACTGATTAAGGTTTGAGTTTTTACAGCAGGAGAAACGGGCGACTAGACGGGGGCCGGATGGGGCCGATCTGCCAGCAGGTTCTATGCATTAAAACTATTTGTCCTCTAAGCCACTTCTTACCTACATACAGCTGGCTGTTAAGCTGAAGACGCAAATGTCCATCCGAGGGGCCGCGCATGCGTTTCCTTGGCAGGTTGTCCACCAGAAGAGTCGTTTCTTTGATGTTCCTCTCGGCTCGGACGTAATGCCAATGGTCATCGTTTAACGGCGCGGCTGATTGCACGGAGACCTCAACAGGGCCGTTTCCAACATCAAACGAGAATGTGACCTGGTGAGGGACTGGAAAATACACAAGCGGATCAATACGGAACCCAATATCTATTTTTATCTGTCGATTTACTGGTTTTTCCGGGCCAAGTTTAATCGATTTCAGGGGAAAAAGAGTCAGCAGCTGCTAATCCTCACCACCATAAATGTAGATTATTAACAGACAAGAAAATGAATATTCCCCTTAAAAAAAATATTATAAAACATGTAATAAGAGAGTCCGCTCAAACCGTAGCGCCACAAAAAACAACGCAGCCAATAAAAAACTACGACACTGAAACCCACCGCCCAATCACGGGCAACACGCAGGAAACACGCTAATAAGTTGTGTGCGTGTCGGCCAAAAACATACAATGGCAACTTGATACATATGGTAACAGTTTCATACAAATATATTCATATACAATGTAACACGCATACAGGAAGTGCTTCACAACTTCCTGTTTGGGCACAGAAATGTAAAGTCCACGCCCAGATACCTTAAGAATGTAACTTTAAATAAAATTAGCACATGAATTCGGTGATGGGTAAAATGTGTGACATTTCTCCTTTAATATCAGCATTAACACAGAATGGCAAAAAATATATAATTTGGGGTTTCTTCTTTTTTTTTGATAATAATAATAATATTTAATAACGGCGTCTTCTGTTGTGGAGACTGAGAAGTAAAGTGCAGGGAAGAAAAAATGTTACTAAAAATGAAAACTGGAAATGTCAAAAAGTTTTGTTTTGGCATATAAATGGAATGTAAAGGTTTTGTAAAATGGAAATAGTATTTACTAAAATGGCAAAAGAATGTAACAAAAAATAAATTGAACCCGAAATATTTGTTAAATTAGAAACAGGTTAAGAGTTCAATCAGAGGTAAAAGACAAAAAAGAAATCATTAAAAAATCAGCAACAATCAGTAACTTAACAATAGGAAGTTAATATAAATATATTATTATTAGTAGTAGTAGTAGTAGTAGTATTTTGTTGTTATTATTTTTGTTGTTGTTATTATTATTAGTAGTATTTTTGTTATTATTTTTGTTGTTGTTGTTATTATTATTATTGTTATTATTAGTATTTTTGTTGTTGTTATTATTTTTGTTGTCATTATTATTATTATTAATATTATTATTTACATAATCGCCTCCAGCGATGGTAGAAAAACTAACTCCAAATTTATAAAGAAATCCGAGATCATTTTTTCTGATGAATTAATACGGTTTTAATGTCTTGCTGGTTTAACCCATTAGGAGCCAGGGCCTATTGTGTGACGTAGATACCCCCTTCTTATTATCTCTATTCACTGGATTCCTTATAGTTATTAGTGTGGGGTCCTAAAGGATGATCCATAAACCAGCTTTTGCCTCCAGAAGGTGGTTGTTATGAAATATAATAGTCAAAGCCAAACAAATTGGATGAATTTGGATGAAATTGGATGAATTTGGATGAAATTGGATGAATTTGGATGAAATTGGATGAATTTGGCACATAAGCTGTTACTCTAATCATTAAAGCCGAACGGGTTTCTCCGGGACTGCAAAAAACCCCAAAACGTATATATATTCGGAGTCCTTGCATCTGCTAACTGGCTAGTTTGCTTCTGGGCAACTCTTCTCGTGAGAATTGCATATAAAATCCGGTCGGACGGCTGAGCCATCTGCACATCACACATAAAACTAAAATTTCCGCTAATGCGATTTCGCATCGAAACAAATTTGGAAAACTTTTTTTTTTTTCTCCTTTTTAAACTCGATTTTCTTGTTGTTTCTGTTTGTTTGGTTTTTTTTTTCTTTTTGTCGCCAACCAAAGCAATCAGCAATTACATCTGTCATTTATAGCAGTTTGTTTTATTTAAAATGTTACGGCCGCAAAGATGAAAAAAAAATAAATAAAAAAGACAATTGAATAGGCGTTTGATGTGCAATTAACATTATATCAAACCTCATTACCGAGTGATTAGCATCTATGAAATGTATCATTTGTTTAATGAGTTTAAAGGCCTCCAGGCCCTATTTTAGTGCCTTCATTGCCTGAGTTATTATAATGAAACTTTGGCAGTGGAGTTGTAGTTAACTCGGCAGAAATAAAAAATCTAAAAAAAAATTAAAAACTCAGCAATGGGTCGGGTAAGGAGGACGACAATCGGCGAGGTGTAATGTTACTTGCTAAACTGTATCAGGGAGGAAGTAAAATTACATGTATCAGAATTCCGAAGGATTATTTCGTAACTTAATATACATTTTTATTTTAATTAGTTTCACAATGTAGCGATGTGGACAGGTGACACGCATCCCCGGGAACTCGCCCCGAGACTCCAGGTGAAGCGCCTCTTCTTGGGGTGAAAGAGGTAGGAGGAGTCAATGTCAGTGGGCGGGGAGTGGGTTGTACCTCAACGTCAATCACGCGAACCGCATATTACCCGGGTTAAGCGGTGCTTCACTCTGACTCTCGGGGCAAAACCCGAAGAGTTCCCCAGATATGCTAATTGCCAGTTCCGCCTCCCGCTCACATACAAATATAAAGTTATTAGCCCCACCCACAACATCAAAGGTCCACCCACTGACATTGTCAGCTGACCACTTCCTGAAATATTAATATTATTTCAATGATTATGACTTTCGACTTTTTAGACCATGTTGGACATCACCGAGCTTCGAGCAGAAGCAGGACAACATCAGGACTGGAGGGCCGCAAACAGGCAACATTTTATGGATATCGCAGTGAGACTCAATTAAAAAATAAAACATAAATTAAGTTTTTTGACAAAAAATCAATCAGTATCCAATATCGGGAAGGAAGAGAGGTCAGCCTTCATCATTTGGTTCCATGAAAGGATACTCAGTTCCTTGCCTACTGGAGACCAAGAGTCGTCGCCATTATCGAGCGGCCCAGAAACTCGTCAGACACTTACAGGGTAACGCGATCCTCATAAAATCCGATTTGATGCCGAGAATCTCCAGAAACACTCCGGACAAGCTGGTGGTCTTGAAGAAGAAGGAAATATCGGTGCTGAATTCTGTGAGGAAGGTCGGGAAGTACAGGTAGGAAGACATTGTGCTGAAAGAGGCAGCGTTCCAGTAGCTTCCTGAAAACCACAAAAAATGTAAATTTTCTGTTATTGATTCGCTAAATATTATCTTTAAGCCCCGTTAAAACACGTCGGTCTATGGGGAGCCCCCCCCATTCTACATAACGTTTTCCGCCATACTCACTGTCTCCATTGCAAAGTAACGGGCCGATTCTCCATGCTGCCTCGGAGCCTGACCTATTGGTGTCTGTGATCACAATTTGAGAGACCGGCAGATGTTCCTTAAAATTTAGAAAACCTGTGTCATTTGTCCTGAAATAAAACGAGAAAATAGTATTTTTTTTTTTTTAAAATATTATTAATTATGGTTATAAATTAGTATTTCTATAATAATACATTATTCTTCAAACTAAATGTCTGATTAATTGACATAACAATAGCTGCCCCTTGACCATCATAGACTACTTTTTGAAAAAAAATTCTTATTATCAAATAGTTTAATATTTATTGAAAAAAATATATGCATTTTTTATAATACATTTTAAATATTAATATTACCTGTCAACCTAATATCTGATGGAAAGCAGAGACACCCGCTAAATAAAGCTTTAAAAAAAAAAGACAGCCCTCTTCTAATGTCAAATTGTTGGTAAACTTTTAAAATTTTTAATAAAAACCCAGCATTTTTTGTATAATTCTTTTACTCTTTTTTTAGCACTTAAAATCAACACTTTTTTTTTTTTTTTTTAACAAGACATTTGTCAACGCCTTTAGCGCGTAATAATAAACACAATACATTAACACAAAATAACAGAAAGAAATACACACTACGTACAAAACAAATATTCGGTGTTTCTAGAAACTGCAAAAATGTTTGCAAATCACTAACTATTGTGCGAATGTATTTGTCTCATTTCTTCACATTTTGGTACATGTGAATTAGAGAAGGAATTTTATGTAAACAAGATTCTTTTTATAGATTTTCTTAAAATCGAAACATACATGCGATATGGCATACGGCTGAGTGACCTAAGGGAGGTGGATATGGGTGGCAAAACGTGGCAGAACCAGCATATCTATGCAATTGCCCGTCCTACAGCTCTCACTAAAGCAACTGATGCAATGCTGCTGCTGATTGGTCCGTTCCGTCGTATATTTGGTGAGAAGAGCATTTTTTGAAACTTTTTAAGAGAGTCATTTTTTAACATAATCTGATTTTACCCGACGTTAACAAATATATTGATATTTTTTGAATTTTATGTGAAAAAAATAAGAAATTTTAAAATACCGGTACTTTTTTTTCTTTAGCTCATGGCTCCGAGCTTTCGCATAGTGTGGGAAGCTGCGCATTACGATGCCCCCCAAGGGCATTCCATTGCAAACCCTTCATAATACAAGACTGAACATTACGAGCGGCCGCTGAAGGTCACTTTTATGTCTCTGGTAGCGTTTTATTGGCTTCCAACTGTCGTTGCCATCCCTCCAACCCTTTTTTATAGGAATATATATTTTTGGGTCAATGCTTTTCCATAAATGCAGTTAATTATCGAGTTAATTGCCCCTTCTCTCTGTTTATCCTCCTTTTTCTGCGCATAGCGTGTGACCTACGGAAAGTAATGAGGTTTTTTTTTCTGCTCTGAATATTTTTTTTGACTTGGTTTAGATAAAAACAGGAAAGAAACTGATAAAGACTAGAACTCCTATCATGTGTACGCGGTAAGTGAGTGAACCTCTTGGGAGTTGCCGTCCATAACACCCATAGTACGTTCTATTTAAAAAGAAAAAAATATGTTGCAGATATGGAAATGATGGTGTAATTAATGTTTTTTTTAAAAAAAACCTTGGAAAAATGTCTAATTTCCCTTGCTTATTGAAGACTCCGTACTCCAGCTTACCATTCATATCTGTCGGCATCACAGTTGCAGAAATGTCTCATATCAACACAGCTCTCCTCCAGGCCGCATGTGCATTTCTGGTCTCCAGGAACCGACCCCCCCCAGTAAGTGTGCCTCTCGTTACCCCTTCCCATCCACCAGGTGAAGGGGGCTCCATCTGCAAAAAAAAGAGAGAGAGAAAAGGGTTAATTTTAAAGAACATTTACGCATTAAACATGAAAATGAATGTTCTCTGTCTGGCGACGGTATCCGGGAACTCGTAACATTCCGGCGGAGAGAATAGGAGGACGTTATTCCACAAACTCAGCCAAGTTCCCGTGATTTCACGTACGTCTTATAAATAATTGTAACACAATAACAATCGTTGCCGCCGAGATCCCTTAACCGGTTGCACCCCTGATACAGCCTGCCGGTCGTTTGCCGTCATCGCGCAGTGCATTTCCGAGATAAAACCACATTTAATACAAAATAAACTTTCTTTCCTCTAATCCTCGAAATCTCAACAGTAAGGATCGATGCTATAAATCAGCGGAGACGCCGGAGCATTGTCCTTAGAGGTGTTTGTGCTAAGATGCAACAAATCCTCTGCAGATAATTAGGTTCTTCTTTGGAAGAGAAGCTCCGCTCCCTGCATCGGATTCGTGACTTTAAACTCTTTATATATACGTTTTACTCTCCTGCCGCTCGCTCCCTCTTACTCACTTCCTACCTTCTCCGACAATGACTTCCTCGTCTCTCCTTCTCTCTTTCTCCTTCTCATCTCCTCCACTCATCCTTCTCTGCATCTCCTCCATGCTCCACCTCTTCTCCGTCTGCATTCTTTTCTCCTCTTTAAATTACATCAACAGGACAGAGTCTCCCCGCACACTACGGGGACAATTTCTCCTTTCCTCCAATCTGAGGAGAGGCTGTCCCCGTGGCGTGCGCAGAGAGTCTGTCCCATTGTGAAAAAACTCTGAAGAGGAGAAAAAGAAAGTAGACTGAAAAGTGCAAATGGAGAAGCGAGAGAAACAGAGATAAAGAAGCGAAGGAGGAGAAACGGAGAAGGAGAGGCTAATAAGGAGAAGCTTGGTAAAGGGAAGCAGAGATGAAGAAGCGGAGACGCGGAAGCGGTTGTTGAAGAAAGTAGGGAAAGAGAGCGAGGACATTCTGAGCTTTCTTCCTCGTTTTCATTTGTTTTATTTGGGTTCCCACCTCATTTTCAACCATTTGTACAAATTAACCAATTTTTCACAAAATTCAGACAAATCCGAAAGCACAAGTCTACTAAGCAGCGAGTGTTATTTGGTTTGGCATGAGACGCGCCTTCGTCTTCATCTGTTTATTATGAACGGATAACCTGGGCGGATTTCTCCCGTGAGACGATGTTGACTTTTCATAATGAACAATAATTCCGCTAATAGTTAGATATTTGATGATTTTACAAAATAACTTTCCCTCGGTTATATAAAATGATTCGAGTGATTAAGCCGTGTGACCCCCATAGCGGCAAACAGAACAATCCAAACAGCACGACTAAAGGGAATTATATTACATATACAGAGTGCTGGGTTTCTAGGTTTCAGGAATTCAGGCAAAGAGTTACCCAAATAGCTCATTTCTTAAAGCGACAGAATATTCCGTTTGTGGTCCGGCTTTAATCGCGGTAACCAGCGGTACGATAGAACGGCGCAGGCTGGAAATATTTGACAAAACAATCTGATTTGCTTTAAATCCCAATTCTTTTAAAGAGCCCTGGCGTGGGTAAGCGGTGCCGGCGGCGCCGCTGTTGGGTGCGTCGAATTCTCTTCGGTGCCTACGCTGGTTCTCGGAGATATGCGCCAATTGTTATTTCTCATTAACCGTAATTAGCATTTCTTCTATATTGGAGTTTAAATCCCCCCTACTGCCCCCAAATCGAGCTACTGGCAGAAAATCCCTGGGGAGGAAAATTAAGGGAAGTTGTGCGCCTAAAACTGTACTTCGAGAAAACACAATCAAGGCTAATTAAGCCAGCGCCTAATTAACGTGGAAGGCAAACTCTGAAGTTACACCCTGGCGTTAATTTATGAAATTAGATTCCTTAAGAGTCTGCAGATGCGATTTTCATACCTCCCAAGTGTCCCTGTTCGGTTTGGCCAGTCCCTGTACGGAGCGCCGGGGAAAAAATGCCCCTTTTTTGGTCTTTTGGGCCAATAAATAATTCTAAAACAATGAAATTGTAAGAAGCATAAGTTTTGATGCTATCCATCAACCATAGGAATATGGAAGCTTGCATTAAATGCTTTTATTTGACTGTCGCGAGGTGTATTCCCCGGGTGGGACCCGGACAGGCACCTTAGCATCAGGTTAAATAAGGAACGCGTTTCCTGCGCTCCATTGTATGCTTCACTTGAAGGCTTCGCTTCTTCTTCCAATTTGATCTTCATGATTGTGTGGGTTTCGATTACAGAGAAGCGCACTTTAAATTGGTTTAAGGGAAATACAAGATGCGAGATAAACAGCTTTAACGCAAAAATCTATTCCTTTCTGGTCAACAGAATAACACCGCTGGATATTTATATCGTTATTAATAAAAAGAAGAACCAACTACTGCCGGCAGAAATAATAATAATAATAAAACTGATGCCAAAATACTCTTTCCGCATAAATACATTTACTGATACTGTACACAGCTTGTGCCTTTTTGATTAATAATTTTTTAAGTATATAAATGGAATGGGCAGCGGATTCCACATCTTTACTGCTCTTACTGTGTTTTTTTTTAAAGTGAACATTTCTTTATTCTTAATGAACAGGTCATCGGAGGGTAACTGTATTGACCCCTTATTTATGTTTTTTGTATGTATTTATTGCATTAAACAATAAAATGTAGGATTTAGGAAACTGATCTGTTTGAAAGGGGCACTCATTGTACGTGGGCAGCGGCAGTAGCGTTATATACAATAATGTATATATAACCATATTAAAAATGCTAATTTCCAGACCCTTACTATGCAATAAATATATATTTTTATATATTAGTTGCAAGTTTATGTTCTTTGGTTCCTGAAAGCTACGCAGACCTTTGTTAGCTTCACTTGTGTGCTGGATAATATGGTACCCTCTGCTGTGTTAGCACCAATGTAATCTTTAGAGTTTTTGGATTTCTCCCAATTTCAATTAACCAAATGCGAAACCTTAGATAGAATTACAGAGTTGTTTCACGGAGTCAGCATTTCTTGGAAAATTTGTTTTCCCCAAGCCCTACCGAGTCTACCAAATGCGCTAATTACATTACCTGGACTCAACGCTCGTTGTTAATCACATATTCATAATATTACATTATCAACTGCATAGTAGGATGCCGATTACATCACGTTTCATTTACTTGTAGCGCTTCAGCAGATTCCTTAGTGCTGCTACAATAACCAACAATTATCAAAAAACAAAATGGCGGAATACAATTTGACTATAAGATTACATGTTACGACTGACTCGTACAGAAGGTATGAAGACCGTCCTTCTATCTATTGGGAAACTGCGAAGGAATGAGATAGAAGGAGAAGGGCTGCTTGAGTGAGGATGGTTTGTTTGTAGTGAGAGGGATGCGGAGAAGTCAGTAGCCGGAGATCTCGAAGAGAATAGAGAAAGCCTGGGTAAAGTTCCTGTTGGCGCGAGTTGGAAGAGGGGATGACAGTGGATGAAAGACACAAGCCATGGGGACAGAGCGGTTAGGAGGGTATTTGGAGAGAAAATGAGAGATATACGGAGGTATTGTTTTGGGGGCTCTGTAGTTAAGGACCAGGAGTTTTAATTCAGTTCTGTAGGATATGGGGAGCCAATGGCGGGACTGGAACGGGAGGGCAATGGATGAAGAATGATGGGATCCAAAAATGAGTCAATGATGTTCAGGATGGATTGGAGCGTCTTCTGTGTTATATGTGCCTCTCATTGAGTCGGAAGTGATTGGTTTCAACTTTAAGTGTTCAATAAAGTCCATTTGGTTTCATGAATGTTCCATTATTCCATAGAGTGATCTTCCCCAATGGCTGTATTTGCATTATATATATATTTTGGGGTCGTTCGGTATGGTTTAGCATCGCGTTATGAACGGATTTGTTGGTTTTTGATGAAGCTTTTCAACCAAATCCCAGCAACAAGAAGATCATTTAGCATTTTCGCAGACGGAAATTGTTCTGATAGAGATCTCGACTCTCGAACGTTATCTAATATCTGAAAGCGGGGGAGTTTGTATCAATAACTCAATTAAGGCCACATTTATAATACAAACATGAAACTCAACCTCTCTCATTTGATCCCACCCTGGGGGACCCCATTTAGCCGCGTGAACACATGGCACTCCTTACGTTGGCAGATTAAGGTGACTGAAATTCAATTAAGGTCACATATTTCTGGAAGTTCTTCGTTGAATCTCCAGGACATGATTAAGTGAGTCATGGAACGGCAGGAGATATATGGTGCTTATCTGACCTCAATTTCACTACCTAGAGTAATAAAAAAAAGACAAAAAATATGCAAAATATAACCTGTGGCAAGTTGTGTTCTACTTTATAAATTATTATCCATTTTTTCATTTTTTTTACAAAAAATAACCCCAAGGTGTCTGGGTTACTGTTGTAGAACATAAGAAAAAGTACAAACACTTAAAAAATAATCAATATGATTCATTCCATCTTTATATTCATCTGGAAGGATAATGTGGTATCTACCAAACTTCCTAGAATGAAAGACTTTCACCTAATACTCCTCAACATCCCATATAAACTGTATTAAATCCCCTAATATTCTTGCATTTTTACAGGCTTCTTTTTTGGGTTTTTTTTCATTTAACTTATTGTTTGTGGGGGGGGGGGTATTGTTTTTCTTTTTTTCTTGGAGAAAGAAATCATGAATCCCAATGCTGTATCATGGGCTGATGTGACTTTAGATTGGGTGCTTTACTTGTAATTCCACATATAGCCACCAGATTTTCTGGCATAACAACAACCTCAGGTCAAACTTACACTCTGACTGGATCCTTACTGGTTCCTCTAGAAGCGTTCTGTGAATTTTTTTCTTGGGAAATGTGTGTTGTATATAGTCCAGTGAGGGTATTGTTGGACATTTAAGTTGATCTCTTAGTGTGAAAGATGCTGGCACATTGCTGAGAAGGTCTCAATAGTAATCTATAAGGAATTGTTCATATTCTTTGTCCATAACTCTAATGTCAGTTAATTTTTATTTTATTTTTTCTATTTTTTTTAAACCTATTTCATTCATAAATACGGGATAAAAGAACAGGAGATGCGGTAAAAGCTGAGTGATCATCGAAAAAATAAACTGTGAGCCTCAAAGGACTCTACAATCTTCAGCAGGGTCCCAAGTCTATTTTCCATTATTATTTTTTTTAAATAAAAGTATTAATTAGAGTAAATTTCACTAGAGTACATTGCTATCTCTCCAGGCAAAGTAAATAAAAAAAAATAAGAAAAGTAACAAAAACAAACCAAAAGTACAATAAAAGGAATATTTACCATAGCCCTCGTTTATACCACAAGCCTAAAAAAATATTAAACTAATTAAGCATAGGTGGACAAAAATGTCTAATTTTAACAGATCTGTACCCTATAGGGGTTTCAGGGACAGTTTAAAGAAAAAAACATATTTTATTGCATTACAGATGATAAAAATTATTTAAGATATTAGTACAAAAAAGAGAGAAAAATATTTTTACAATAATGGACTGTAATATGTCGGCTTTGTAGATATAAATTGTATCCAAGTCAGAAGCTGAACTTTAAAACTCACAAATATTCTCCTGATAGGACACATAATCCCCAATTCGATTTGGTCATCCGGAATCGCGGGCCGTCTGTTCGGAGGTTTTGTGGCTTAGTTGACGGAAACCCTGGAATTTTGCCCGTTTTAACAAAATCCCCACCGGGAATTTAGAGGTTAATTATTCTAAGTAAATCTAAGCAGGTAAAAATACTAATTCTATTATTGCCCCCAAACAGCCAAATGTTCCCATATTTCTTATCTCCCCACGTTCAGAACCCTCACACGGCAACCAACATATTTAGAAACAGCATGGCTTAAGACTATTAAAAGTAATTAAATAAGCACATTTGCATTTTCTAATTTATTCTAATTCACCACATGAGTTTCTGTTTGGAAATATGACAGTCAACTATGCCCCTTATTAAACAGTTTTCTTCACAACTGTCTCATTTCATTCAGCAGGACTTCTTGTTCGTGACAGCTGTCTTAGAACATCTCTAACGTTCCAATATCCCACCGAGTTCACATGGGAACACTCGTACTGGCAAGGCACGATAAGAGATTTAAAACCCAAAACCTGAGTTCTGATTGGCGGGACCTCCAACGAAACAAGCAAAAACGAAGCAAAGAGCTCAGAATTTTCACTTAAATTCCGTTGTTTTTTTTCCGCTCTTACTCACTCTCTCATCCACGCTCTCTCATACTCTCTCTTCTGCTTTCTCCTGTTCTTCTCTGCCGACCGCTTCTATGTCTTCAGGCCACACAACCTTGCTTTTGATCTTGCATCACCTAGTCCTTCTGTCTTCTTCCGCTGCTCCAAAAAGTCTTTGTTCTTTGTCCAGTTCTCCATGAACAATGGGACATAACCTCCAGGTGAACTTCCATAAAATGGCGACATCCTTTCTGCCAATTGGAGGATCAGGGAAGAGAATGTGCCCAGAAGCTCCCCCATTTTATGGAAGTTCACCAAGAGGTTACTTTAAGGAAAATGAGTGGAACCTTCGGACAAATCCTCTCCCCTGATCCTCCAATCAGAGGAGAGGATATGCCCAGAAGAACAAAGACTGTTGGCACAGTGGAAGAAGACAGAAGAACAAGAAGATGCAAGATAAGTAATGGAACTGCGCAGCAAGGAGACAGGGACACGGAAGCGGAGAAGGTAGGGAGACATTCTGAGCTAGTGTGAATGATAGAGTGAATGAGAGTGTAAGAGAGGATGAATTAGAGTGTAAGGCAGCGTAAAAGTGGATGAGATTTAATGACAAAAAATGTATTTTCAAAATGTAAAAAGACTCAGATTTTTGACAGCAGAAAAAAATGAACCAAAAATGAAAAGAAAAATTTGTATAAATAATAAATTTTGGGTCCATTTGCACAGATCTACTGTATACAGCACTGGGGGTTATCGCTGTAATATGCAGCACTGGTGGGTATATTATTGTATACATTCCAGAATACAGATAGGAAAGGAAGAAAAGATTAGATCCTATTACCTGCCCAGACAAAACAAGGAGAAAACATACTCTTTTCAGCTTGGATTTTGTAACAACTCCTTACTTACATTAACTGCCCCACTCATGGTCACACAGATAGGACTTCCCTACCACCCACCTTAGATGCGCCAATAAAATGCTGACCTTGCTATTTCTTCTATTTGATCATAATTACATTGAAATGGGTTTCTTATCAGCTCATGGAGCCTTAAATGTTGTATATAGAAAGAGACTATGAATGTATAGAGTAATGTAACCATTTCCATTTCTACCCCCAATGTTACTGAAGATAAAAAGTAACGATGTATTTGTTCATTGCTTTAAATCTAATTTACACAATTAAAAAGCGTATCGTCCAAGTTTAGTAATATTCTGGTATAAACGCTAGGCTGCAGAAGGTCAGATTTATATTTTGCAATAAGTAAATAAATACTGTGAAATCTCGTGTATCGTTGCGTGTAGGTGGTTGTATGATAAACATAACAGTAAGCGGAGATAAGTTAGAGGCCAATTGAACTTAATTAAAACAGATAAAAACTCAAAGTCACGGTCATATTAATCAGCTGTTCCCATTCAGAGCAGATTTCTCAACAGTTGGAAATTTAATAACAGACGTTGCTCTCCGTGCCAGCAAAGCCAGGATTTGGATGCCGGACTCCTACATCCAATAAAGTCTATAACCGGAGCGAAGAGGTCCAAAACATGCTACAAATTCACTGAAATTAAACTATTAATACCTCGTGTGCCAGGAAAGGTGAGTAATGCATGGCTTAATGTCCTAGTATTTAAAGGGCAATTCCTATGGAAAAAATATATATTTTTCTCCTTAAGCGTACCCCCCCCCCAGAGCTGTATACAGTAATATAACCCCCCAGCACTGTATACAGTAATTTAACCCCCCAGCACTGTATACAGTAATATACCCCCCAGCACTGATATACAGTAATATATCCCCCCAGTGCTTTATACAGTAAGTAACCCCAGTACTGTATACAGTAGATTACCCCCCAGCGCTGTATTACAGTATAAATGCCCCAGCGCTGTATACAGTAATATAACGCCCCCATATACCAGTAATATAACCCCAGCGCCATTCAGCGCTGTATACAGTAAATACCCCCCCCAGCACTGTATACACTAATATATCCCCCCCAGCACTGTATACAGTAATGTCCATCGGTGACAAAAACCAGACTTTTGGAGGTGAGGTCATGCAACTCCTGTGTGAACTTGCATGTTCTCGCCTGTAACTCTTAAAATCCACCTACAACCTCTTCTAATTATATTAAATGAATTAATTAATTGTTAATTAACACCATTAACAGGTGGTCTTCAGGAGCAAAGCAGAGGTTCAAATTGCTACCATATTTGTGCAACCGCAAGATACAAGATAACTGAGGTTGATACAATTGTGTTCTGTCATGGTATATATTTTGTGAGTGGTACCTAGAGGGTTAAATCAATCAAGATCATGAGTCCTTGTTTGAGGAATTGGGGTACATAGAAGAATAACCACCTTCAATCAACACAACAACAAAGCCCTGGCTGTAGACAAGCGTTTGCCTCTAGACCTGGGGAAGAAAGCGAGGTAATACAATGCAGCCAATATCCCAAATGTAACTAACTAAAAATACAGCCATGTATTTTATTAACCAATTTGTTTCATTATTTAATACAGATATAAATAACCGCAACGCCTGCATAGCCCTCAGTTTTTAGAACCTCTCTGAAACGTCAAGCAAAAGAACAAAACAGATGGGTTCCACCACAAAACTTTACATTGCGACGCTACTTAAATTATTTCCAAATCTGCATCAGATATATATCTCGGAGAAAATGAATTCAATGAATTCTCCTGTGGATCGAGCCGGTGCCTCGCGAATGCTGTGGGATTTATTAAGGTATATTTTATCAGGGCCAGAGCTGCCTCTGTAGCCTTATGAGAATTACTGCGAATTTATTCTTGTCAGAAATGATGCGCTCTTGAAATATTATTAACTGTCACTCATTGCACCACCCGTACATCAGGAAATGAACCTTTCCTTATGGCTCCGATGATGAGAAATTCTAATTTTACCGAACTCCCAAGCAGACAACAGGCAGACGAGACGCTTTATTCTGTCTAATTGGACTCGATCTCCAAAGGCTCCGGCGTTGAACTCAGGTGGAAATGTTAAAAATAAACGTTACATTCCTGATCTTGAATTCCGGCTTTTTCTATTAATTCTATAAGCGGTGGCATCACCAAATATCTTAATTCAATGGTTATACCTTGTTTGAGACAGCAAACAGAAGGATCTATAAAAGGATCTAGATTTAGATGAGCCATTGGGGCTTCAGAGTTCTCTATCTGAAGATACCATCCAGAGTCAATGGGAAGAAGAGGCTTCTGAGGTCCCAAAAATGTCTCTGACATTTGTCAACTTTGAATGAAGATTCAACATTCTCTTAAAGCAGACATTTAGAACTTGTTGGCAGATCAGACCCATTCGGCCCTGTCTAGTCTGCCTTTGATCAGTCCTTGACCTCTTCTCGGTCTTTCTTGGACCAACATGGCTATGTCCATTTCCTTATGAGACTGTTTGTCCAGACTAATTTTCTAAAAGACACCAGGTTACCCCATTTTAGGCAAATCCTTAGTTTCTTTATTTGCTCATTCTTGTTCCAGGCCACGGAGGTCGGATAGGGGCTACCGAATACACAAGAGCCTCTAGCTGGGTTCCAGAAGAAACTCATTGATGTTCTTCCACTATCTCTCTTACCAAGATGTCCCCAGCCCTGCGGAAAATCAGGCCTGCCGGCTGGCGCGTCTAACTTAAGATCATGGTAGATCAACCTTGACAAGTAAATAGCCATTAAAATATTTGTGATATGACATCATAATGTAACTAGTCCGGGATTTCTTTCCCTACTGACAATTTATCCTGGAAAAACATCATTCAATGCTCATAATACAAATACAGCGGATGGTTGGAGCGATCAGGTAAATAAAACAAAATTAACTGCACATAAAAAGATTTGTGGAATTAATTGATGCAATGTAAATAAAATTAGGTCAGAGATTAAATCAGAGGTTATTTATCTTACGAGAAACTCCTACATTTTCTACATTTTAGCATTTCTGGTGGCCTTTAATATTTTTGTACTCATTTTAGCCGAGTCTGGTCATTGTGAGCCCAAAGGCACGGAAAATGGAAAAGGAATGGGTGATGTCCCAAGGTGATGGGGAAAAATGATTTATGCATGAATATATCTGATATAGTTAATGGAAAGAAGTCAAGACATTTCTTGTTTTGCTGAACTTACTTGGTGAATTGAGTAGCCGGGAGTGTTTGCAGTGATACTCCACTTCTTGCTCGCAGTATTCCGATCTATTAATCATGGCTTCCAGCTGTTCCATGCTTGTAGTGTAGTTTAATAACATGGCGTATGGTCTGCTACCCGGCGTTCTATGCACCGCGGTCAGATCCGTGATGTTATGCTGAACGGAGGTCCACGTTTTGTCTTCTGTTACAAGGGGAAAAAAACCACAATGAGGTTAATTAATTGGCGGGCGAAGAATCAGCCCGAATAAAAAACAGAGCTACTCAAATCCATAAAGTGAAGGACAGATACAAAGTTGCTTTTTTGGTGTACTTTCTAAGTTTAAAAAGAGAATTCTGGACTTTGAATGTGGACATTACTGACGAAGATCAGGTTCATGACTGTAGATGATCTTTGCAGAATTAAGAAAACATTCTATTCCCAATAATTTACGTTTTTCTGACACAGTTCAGCAAACACAAAGAAAATTCTAAAAAAAAATGTCCTAAGAAAGAAGAACTAAAATAAACTTTTTTTTTACATTTCAGGTTATGTTAAAAAAAATTAAAATATAAACTAAATAAGGTTCTAAATTACTAAAATCAAATCCAGAGAGAAAATAAAAGGAGTTACAAGGCCATTCCGTTCAGTTACAATACGGCAGATGAGCTTTTAAGGGTTTTTGACATAATTATGTGCTTTAAAAAACAAAATTAAAAAAAATAATTTGTATTAATCTGGTTTGCTGCATTTGTAGTGGATCAATGGCAAAAAGAATGCAAGGGCAACTAATCCTGATTAGATGAAACCGGGAGAAATCCAAGTTATTATGTGCGTTTCCATGTATCTCGTTATGATGTCGGACTAATTATCCAACTGCATCAAACAACGGAATATCTCATTAGTACCGGAAAATACGGTGACAAAGAGTGACTAAGCCTAACAAAATTGTGCCGCGTGTGTCAGAGAACTTTCAACGCGTGTCAGGATTCCATTGGGAAAATGAAAGCTGTGATGTCACTGATGGGTCATGATGGATTGGATTCTGCTCCAACGACATTACCTCGAGACCGAAGACCCCGTTTACCCTGTTAAATCAACTTCATGGGTTTAAAGGGTCCTCAGAGGAGATACGGAGGATTGGGTGGTGCTATTATATATCCAGGGGTCCCAATAGATCTTTTCTCTTAGGGGCCCAAAAAACCCAGGGCGCCTCTGTTGAAGGTGGCACCAAAAGTAAAGTGGTAATAAAAAGGGGGGGTTACCATCAGTATTTAATATTTTCTTTCCAACAACCATATTATATTTTAAGTTAAAGAGAAGCTTTCACGGGTCCAGATAATTTAAAGTCTCAAGCAAATTTTACCTGTTATTCCCTGTTCTGCTGTATGTAGGATCCGCCATCTTAAATATCATGACATGGGAAAAAACCCAACGATTTATTAATGTAATGGTCAACTCTGAAAATGGCTCCTTATGAGGTCCTGCAGGAATAAGTTCTAAAGAAGATTCCTTGCTTCAGGACTAAGTAAGTAACCCCCCAAAAAATCAGGAATTGGAGACAAAATCTAGAACAAATGGTTTCATTCATGAATGGTCCACCAGGAGGAACTTGTCCATTGTTTAATGTTTTGTGTGACTTGAATCCTTTAAGCGGGTGGTAATATGAAAAAACCATGCATGTGTCTATTTCTATTATTATTATTATTTATTATATTATTATTATTGTTATTATTATTATTGTTATTATTTGCATTATTATTGTTATTATTATTGTTATTATTATTTTATCTATTGAGTTTAAACTTTTCCTATTGATGACATGATATTGATGTCATTTATGAATATAGACATTATATAGACAAAGTATATCAGTTTAAAATATTAAAGATTATTGGTTTTTATTTGTTTTTAGAAATTCAATTAAAGAAATAGAATTAAAAAATATATATTTTCTATAGAAATATATTGGACCTTCAATAGTTCTGCAGAAATTCCCCGGGCTATGAATATGGTATATAAGCGACACTCTCACCAAAATAATCCTATTCCCCCGAGCGTTAGTGTCTTTAGCCACACAATTAATGGCACGGCAATGGCAGGGGATGAAAAGCTATTCAAAGGCATTCTCAGATTTATAGAACATATTTCATGACTATAAACTAGGATAACCTTCCTTCAGTCATTATCCCTCGCGGTTTAATATCGCTCGCTGCCATTAAGTCTGAGAGATTATTATGATTTTATCACCCTGTGCCGGGGTAGAAATGGCGCCGGGTTTAGGGAAGCAGATGAGACAAACGCGGGGAGCTGTTGTAAATATGAGACGATTAATTGCGCCGTCCACCCATGCAAAGTTAAATTCATCTTCGAAAGAACGTTTTTAAGAGCCGCTTAAACTGCTTTCTAATGCAAAGGTGACAAGACTTTAATTTGGGGCTAATGCTACAACTTTACGACTTTGTAGTTTTATTTCATTGTCCAATTTAGCAGAAGATGCTGCGAGCAGTCAGTCCTGGGAGACAGTTTTACTGCAAAAGACTTCAGTGCAAGCTGCTAAACTCAAGTCCCCGCTCTCCATTTGCCTTTTAAGCATTCCGGAACGCGGCATTCGGAGAACGTTCCGGCAGAACTTCACTTCAATGGGTTTCACGGAACCCGCTGGCAACCCCCATCTACTCTACCCAGTAAAGACTCAAACCTTAATCAGTCGTCGGTCTCGTCTTAGATTCAGGAGCCGCATGTCTATCCCATGCATGTTTAATACCCTCACTGTATAACCCTCTACCACTTCTGCTGGGAGGCTGTTCCACTTATCTACCACCCTCTTAGTAAACATAGAAAGTGACAGCCGATAAGAACCATTGGCCTGTCCAGTTTGCCCAAATTAAATACTTCACAGCGAGGCAGTGGAATATTTAGCAACAATTATGAAAAAAAATATTTTGTTTCAAGAAAAGATATTTATGGGAGAATAAAGCAAATTCAAAATTATTATTTTCTTCCATAATCTGAATACCCAAATTCCTTTAACTGACCTAAATTCCTATTTCCGACCATCTCTATTAATTATATGATTAATTAATAATGATAATGATATATATATTTAATTTTTCATATACAAGAATGGCTTAATTTATTACTAGGACAATAAATCTTTTTTAATTTTTTTAATGGTCATATAAACATGAATTTAAAAATTTATATTGCAATTTTAGCTTTTTTTTGACATGTCAGCATGCAATTGGCGCATACGTGTGTAAAAAAAAGAGTTCTGAACAAAAAAAATCACAAAGAGCTATTGTATCTCTCTTAAAACATAATTGAGGCATTTAAAGATTGAAAATTACAAGAAAAAGAGGTTAAAATGTGTTTTTAGAACTGCAGAATTGTTTTAAAAAATTCCTCCCCGTTATACAGTCAGTTTAGAGACTTTTTTAAGTTTGTTTTTTAGGTGCCGGCTCTATTTTAAAGCTAAACTGTAAGGAGTTAATACTTTCCAGTATTAAAAAATACTGAAAAAAAAAAATCTGAATGTATCTGCAGAAAATGTAAAAATTACCCCTCCAGCAACATATTAATTCTTAAATGAATGACTGCTGCTGAGCTGCTCGGCGATTGTAGTATCCACTTAAATATATAACCCCAGAACGCCAAAAGAGCTCGAATTTCCCAGCTGCATAAACTCGTAATTTCAATAAAATCCCCAAGAGAGAAAAATTAGGATTAGTGAAGGAATCGGCATCTGAGGTTAATGGCTTGAAGGGGAAGGAGACGGATCCAGCAGTCAGCTGAGAGGAGCCCCGGAGAATTTAACTTATATTAGAATTAATTAGTAAAAAATAATCAAAATCATCAAAAACTAGATTTGTTGAGATGAATGTTAATGGCGCGTGGTCTAGAATTTTTTAATTTCTTTTTTTTATATAAAATCAAACTAGAAACTGATCCCAAGAGAAATAATATATTAAACTAAGACAATGGGCGGTCCCTAAACCTATTGTAAACAATGCATTTTGAGACCGTACATGTACAGGCTTTGTCATTAAGGGGTTAAATTATTTAAAAAAAATGGGTAATTTTGTTTTAGGGGGTGGGAGCTTTGGGGGCTTTGTGCCCTATTTTGGGGGTATTTGTGCAACCCGGTGGGGCATTTAAAAGAATAATAATAATAGTTGTTTTTTTTTACCCCTTTTCATTTATAAAGCCTATTTTATATTTTCCTGCTGTTTCTATACACATTATCGGGGCTTTTAGGGCTGCAGAACCCTGCGATCCCCTCATACCCAGCAAACATTCTGACCTCCTAGAAAAGAGGGGCATCGGGGGGAGGAGAGAGGGGGCCTGCATCGGGGGAGGAAAGAGGGGCATCAGGGGAGGAGAGAGGCATCAGGGGAGGAAAGAGGAATTGTAGGAGGAAAGAAGGGCACCAGAGAAAAAAGGGGTGTAGGGGAGGAAAGCAGGGCAAAAGCATTTGGGTATTAAAGAGGGACTGAATGTCCTAAGCAGAGACAATTGGGAGTTGTGGAAATATTGTGAACATTGGTGAATTTTTTACCACCGAGAATCACATTTAATTAGACAGATATTTCCAGCAGTTACATTTCCCGTAAGAAATAGAATTTAGCAACATTTTCATGTAACTTTTCTTTGTTATAATATTTAATAAACAGAAAACATAAACAAATAACATAGTTTGGTTGATGTTCTCATCTTATTACAGTTGCTCACAACCCCCCCCCCGATCCTTTAGGAAATGTTTGAATATCTACTTTGCTAATTGTCTTTTTAAACAGAGAGGTGCAGAATGCGTTGGGTTTATCACCGCTTCCATTCCCAAGGATACCAGCCTTAGCCGGCGCAAATTACAAGCAGAGCATAAAGAGAAACTCTGATTGGCCCTCTGGGTTCTCTATATTATGAAACTTAAAATGGAATACTCTGTTTAAATATTTGAGGTCTCTTTTTCGAGAGCCTTCGTGATATAAAAGGTTATTACTTTATTGCAGTGCTGTAGAAACAGCAAAAATATTATATTATTAAATTAAAAAAATGTCCCTGGTAACATTGTTCATGTTACGGAAATAATAAAAATGTCCCCCGAAGATAATTGTAACCAGGACCGGACTGGGAAATAAAAACCAGCTTTGAAATAATTTTACCCCACAATTACAGTACACATCACACACCGGTTAGAGTGCTATTATTTTTATATAACAAAATACTTCATTAATACCATTATGTTGCCTCCACCTTTAACTCACCCTCATCATAATCCCCAATATCACTGCACTACACTCTGCCACACACAAACTACACTCAGACACACACATCACACTCAGACACACACCATAGAGAGCTATACCGCTGCACACACGCCACATTCATACACATACACATTCATGCACACAAACACCCATGCCCACTAGGTCCCAAAATCCTAATACAAAAAGGCTTTGATAAGATATGAATTTTGTTCATAGCACATAATACAAAAGAAGAAAATAACTTCAAATGACCCGCATTTCCTTGCATTTTCAGCAAATGTATTTAAAATTATTCTTCACCGCAAGGCCTTCATCTCCTATCTCATTAGCGTTTGGATCTTCTGTGGGAATATAATTCCCACCAGTAGGAGATTATAGATAAGCAATGTCCGATTCTGTCCGTAGGGACTCGCGAGCTGACGCATCCCTTGGATTTTCTATAATTAAACCCCGGGCTTTGTGTTATATATCACCAGAGAGTAGGTGGAGAAGTGAATATTGACACCAAAAACTGTTGGGTCTGTAAACCTGAAGGGCTGAATTTTCACATGAAATAATAGATTAGTAACCAAGCATTGGTATCATGCGTCACTGTATATAACATATACATCTGTCTGAGGGCTGGCCATAAAACCATCTCGCTCTTAATGTAAAGCTCTTCCAGTTCACTTTAAGCATTTCAGGTGAGGACATGCAAATAAAAGACAAAAAGAGTAGGTAGGTATCAATGTTGGCATTCAATCCCAAAAGCAACATTTCAGTCATCATACGTGCTTTAATGCATTAGATAGCTGCAAATACTCCCACTTGCCCTGTCACTTTTGTATTTTGAATGCTGCCGAATATCTTTCTCCTTCCTAGTAATGGAACTGGAGACAAAAATCAAAATATAAAAAATAAAAGATCAAAAAACGCAGCAAGTTTGTCATGTACTTTAAAAGGATTGTAGCTTGATGCAGGATACAACAAAGAAAACTTATTATTATAAAGAAAAATGATCACATGGAGGAAGCCATTTTGTTTCTTTAAGCTCCACCCCTTGGGTTTCTCCTTTACTCAAACAGACTTGGAAAACTCTGAACTTATTTATGATTTATTCTCTACTAAATAAAAAATGAATAGGACACGTTCTTGTTTTTTTTAAAGAATACATTAACCCTCCCCCAATGCCTTCTTATCTCCAAGGATTATAAAATCTTTTGATGTCATCAAGAAAACATTTTAATATTACACAAAAAAATATATATAAAAAGGCAAATAGTAAAAGCTAAAATGACTGATGACATAGACATTGAGTATCGGATTGATGCAGAATTATGGAAAGTTGGGGATGATGGAAGATTTCTATTAGAACTGTTTGAATAGCACTCAGTGTTCCATTGTTCTGCCTAAAAATAGGAGTTTTCAAGACAATCAGAGATGATTACTGTTATTTCTTTTATCAGCTGTGTCTTGGTGATACAATAGGAATCTATATCGCGTTTGAGTCACTATTTGTGTTATGACTTATACATTCTCTTTAATACTCCTTGTCTTTTCTTTCACCCTTCTTTTTGCATTTGGTAAAATAGATTGTAAGCTCTCGGGAGCAGGGCCCACTTCTCTGTCTCTACCAGTCTATCTTAAGATGTATTAATGTTACTGCCAATTTTAAATTGTCTTTGTTAAATATTTTCACTATGAGAACAACGCTATGGAATCTGGTAGCGCCATTTCAATAAATATAATGGGTAAAAAAAAAAAGTATATATATACTTATATAATCAAGCAGATTTGGTTTAATTTTTTTCTACCATTATTATTATTTTTATTATTATTATTACAAAGTTTTGGTTAATCACGTTGGGTGAGGACTCATTATGACATCATTAAGACATTAAAACCCATCCTCCCCAAGGCTCATTGTAAGAATTCCCCGTTGTTTGCGCATCTTCACCTTGGGCTTCACTTTGCCTTTTTTTTCCGTAAATTCCGGATTTTGTTGCTTTAAATCCCAGTGAATTCTTTTAAATGTAGAAGGGGTCGTGAAATATTTAAACGGCTCGGTTGTTAAATATGAATGAGTGCTCTGGTGTCCTTACCCGTTATATTGCAGTAAACACGCATGGGTCCAAGTGGCCCGCTTCCATCCGAGTCGACGTGGTAGTAGCCAGATGGGTAGCCCTTGTGTCTGTACGCTTCGCACGATTGCTCATAGATGGCTGGAATACAACAGCAGACAGATCACTGACACTTATTCCTGGACGGTGATGAAAATGCAATATTCAAGACTTTCTATGATCTGATACATTGTTACATGAATTCAGCGCATGTATCTACCAGGGAATACCGCGGCACAAGGTTATTTCTATGGAAGTTGCCCTCGTCGCTATCAGACTAGTAAGAAAGCTCATTGTTTCTTGGCTCGAGACCCTGGCAGGTTAACCGACCACAAGCTTTTTTTTTTTACATAGCTGCCGATAGACTCCAAAATACATTTCTTCACCTCTGCCATCCCTTTCTAAAACCCATCCTTCTACAAGACATCTTGGCGTAGACGATCCGGCTTAATATCTTGCCAGACAACTGCAAGGATTCACCCTCAGCTCTTCTTATTACTCAGAACCCATCCTTATTTATGCTACAAAGAAGATAAGATGGATTTCATGTCCCAAAAGAATGAAGAACTAATTGCCCCAACAGGTGGTGCGGTGGCAGTTATTACGATATCTATCCTCATGCATGTAGCATATCCCCTCTTAAAAGCCATGTCTATGTCCCAATGTATTAACTTCTATCACTCCCATCACTCCTTTACTCCAATGGCTCTTTATCACCCCCATCACTCCTGTGTTCCAATGGCCCTTTATCACTCCCATCACTCCTGTGTTCCAATGGCCCTTTATCACTTCCATCACTCCTGTGTTCTAATTGCACCCTTTTGTAATTATGTTACAGCCAGAAATGTCCTTGCTTTCCATGAAAACAGCTCAGTGACCCCAAACCTTTGAATGGTAGTGTATGTGTATGTATGTGTGTGTGTGTGTGTGTGTGTGTACCCCACACACACACATACATACACTACCATTCAAAGGTATATATATATATACACATGTACCCCTGCTATGTCTCTTTCATAATCGGTTCTTCTATCTTGAGAAGTTCTTTTATGTTGGAGGCGACGGTTGGACCTCATGTTCTGTGTTTGGGAGACAGATATTATTTTCCTTGCCATCACGCTGGCACGACAGGTATGGTCTGAGTCTTTTTATCCGGGGAACTACAAAGAATTTCACCGTCTCTAGACGGCTTTGAGACTTTTTCTCGAATAAACTGCTATGTGGGCTCAGCGTATAATTAAATTTCCATATTTTTTTCTGGGGAATGTCACAGTTCATTTTCAGAATATCTCAATGTTAGCAAATTCAACGTATGCTCCATGAAAATCAGCTGAACTGTTTTCTGCCGGTGGAACGGGAGATGCAATTAGGTTCTGATAAAAATGACAGCCTGGGCTTTTTATACAAAGAAATACAAAAACGGCATCAAAACTCCTACCATGGAGCCCTAAGCCGATGCTGATAACACAGAGCGTCCTGAGGTCCCGCCGGCTTGTTACAACGTATCTGCTACCTCCAGATTTTATGGGTCATTCTACAGCAGGAGAAACGGGCGACTAGACAGGGGCCGAATGGGGCCGATCTGCCCGCAAGCTCTGACAGTTTCCATACTGTTGCAGGGATGGATTTACTTTCCTTGGCAGCAAAGAGTTAATATAATTTTCCAATCAGTGCTATATTTCTGACGAAGCATATGGGATGTAGGGATTAATTAGCGTGTAACTGTTTCAAGCAGTTATGTTAATGTCATTTTACTTTTTTACCGCTAATTAAGTCAGAAAAACTGGGACAATCATTTTTTAAAATTCCTTTATCAGTTTTTTTTATCATTTATAATGAACAATAAAGATTATTTTTCTGGCAGAGAATCCAGATCAGATAAAGAGCTAATCCTATACTTACTTAATTAACATGAATTGATGGGCTTTATTTATGATGCGTTTTCAGCTTCTTGAGCTATAAATGGTTAAACTGTAGACTTAGCTGACATCGCAAGTTAATTATTTTTTTAATTTTCATTTACAAGAAATGTATAACTCATATTTTTTTCATTTCAAAATCGTATGAAATTTTATTTTTAAACAAACTTTAATTTTTAATACATTTGGTGCACGATAATTCCCTTTATAATAAAATGCTACTTATCAAAGGTAGTTATTAAACCTAAAATTAAAGTTTAAAAATTGTAGTTATTAAAGGAGATCTCCTAGCTTTTTTTATCCCCAGCATCAGATTAAAAATCAATTTTCAAAAATGTTGCTGTTTTTTTTTTTTACCCCAGTTGTAGTTTTTGCCCCATAATATAAAGTTTTCAGGCAGCTGCATATCAGCCGTTTGTATGATTCTCGCTCTGTTATCTGATCCCCGATCTACTAAACACCGCGACTCCTTATCATACTGCCTGTGGGGAACAATAGAATGACTCAGTCAGACACCCTGACTAATGAATGTCTATAGAGGATCGGACTTCATTAGCATTGCCATAAAGCATCAGCTCAGTGTGGTGATTGAGCCGGGAAAGTCACCCAAAATATCAGATGTCTGACAACAATGGCGGCCAAACCTGGCAGCATAAGTGGTAGAGGGTAATACAGTGAGGGTATTAAACATGCATGGGATAGACATACGGCTCCTGAATCTAAGACAAGACCAACGACTGATTAAGGTTTGAGTCTTTACAGCATGAGAAACAAGCAGAGTAGACGGGGGCCGGATGGGGGCCGATTCGATGTTCCATTGAGAAT
>VKOC01024869.1:0-15508 GCA_009364415.1 Spea multiplicata | reverse complement strand
TGTGAAGCGCCGGCACCCGAGACAGACGCCTCATGCTCCCAACTCTGCAGTCTGGGCAGCGCTGAGGCAGTCGGCGGCAGAGGCGGGAAGCAAAAGAGTCCTGGAGTTCTGTCAGTCAGGTCGGCCCAAGAAGTGCCAAGTGGTCGTTTTCAGCAACCTCTCGGCACCCCTTGGGGCCCCCTGACTGGCAGAACTCCAGGACCCAGTCGCAGTTGCGACCCCTGTGACCCCGGTAGTTCCGCCACTGCATACAAGCGATTGTGTAGATATATCAGAAATAATGCAGACCAACTTATGCACCCCCACTACTATTAGAGGATATATTCTTTGAGAGGTTAAACAGGACAAATGTGTGTATACTTATTAGACACGGCTAACAACATAAAGGGAAGAGAGAGAGAAAAAAAATCATTTTTTTCTTTTTTTATACTGAAGGCTATAATAAATAGTGGTGAGCAAAGGATTTTTTTTAAAATTTATTTGCAACATGCAGTCTATATATTAAAAACTAAGAGCGGGCCTCTCCGCAACAATCCAGTTCTTCGGCAACGGATCATTCATGGCTCCCCAGAATAAGGATCCTTTTACTGAAATAAAATAAACACAGAAAATGGCCATGATTCAACATGTTTTAGCATTATTAACTACTAATTATTATAATATCTAAATATAAAAATATATTAAATTGCAAAAGAGGTTTGCACAAATTAACAAGCACTCTCCGATCTTATACAAAAATAAAGCAATATTATAAATTCATCTTTATCTAAACTAAACATTTGAAAATTATGGTGTAGTTAGTCCTCTATAAAATGTATGCACCTTCCTTAATATTTAAGAGGTGTTAATTTATTCTTGTAGATAAAACTTTCAAACAATGACCTTTATTACAAAGGGAAAATAATACAGTTCCTGACACTAATTTCCAAACCTAATATAAGTAAATCTACTGCACAAAGGACTTGTTTTTGAAATACTGGCTTTTTTAATACATTTTGATGTATGCTTAACTTGTGATGAGAAATTATTAGGGCTCACCTGGTGGTCAAACTTCCACCTCCCAAACCATTTAGTGGCTTTCTTCAGCTCCACTGTTTGCCGAACTGGATGAGAGAAATAAGGGAATAGGATTAAATACATTTCAATTTAGAAGTAGAAGGTAGAATGAAAAGAAACAATGTAAACAACATCTGTTTAAGAACTAAAACACAGGTTCACATGAATATTAACCATTACAATTTTTATTATGAACAGAGTGAAATTTTCTGGTTTGTGTTTTATGATATAAAGTTTGGAACTCACGTTGTCTCCACATGCTCTTTTTCCCAAAGCCTATTTTGGTTACTTTGGAAAGAGGTTCCACTTCAGATGTTCCCGGCCTCATGGTCATGCTGAAGGGGATGAAACATAGATGAAGACGTTTGTATATAAATATATATATTATATGTTAAGATAATACAGTTAAGAGTGTTGCAAGAGAAACACGCGGATTTAAATGATCATTGATTTAGAAATAATTTTTATAGCACCTTCTATAGCATAGAAATCAGGAATGTATAATACCACCATTCATTTTTTTTAAACCATTTCACATATTAAAAACACCTAATTATAAGACCCATGAGCCTTTATTGTAAATCATAATTGTTATTTTAAAGTTGTGTAGATCTGTTTCTTTATTTACACAAGTTTTTATATTACTGTTGCAGTACTGATTAATAATTTATCAGTAATTTTGTACAAGATTGTACTGTAATTTTAGATTTCCAAGTGATATCAAAGTTAGAGAGATTATGGTGCTAATGTAATCCTTTTAATAAATATCACAGTATAAAATAAAGTGTTTGATATTTTCATGTAGGTTTGGATCATAGATTATATTTAAACAGTGGGCATCACACAGAAGTCCTGCCTCTCTATAAAGGACCTGCTTCACTATAAAACACTGACCTGTATTCTGTAAAAGACCTCTTGCTGGCTCTTTTTTCCATCTCCATCATCTCACAATTGTTTTCTGGAAGACAACATTTAAGCAGAACCTATGTTTAGTAATAACTTTTGACCAAAATCATTTGACATTTGAAAAATCAACTGTAAACTGTAAGAAAGAGGAGTAACCATATAAAGTGGGGCGAGGGGCCACATCTTAGAGGACCTATGGGAGAAATATATGGATGTTCCTTCAAATATTTTTTATGTTCCTTTCAGTGCCAATAAAACATACTATACAAATTATTTTAAAAACAAAGCAAATCTGAAAGGTTAGTGTTAGAAAAATTATGTTATGCTTTTAGCATCAAAACATTGTGCTAGTTTATTGACCCAAGTAAGTTCTTTGAATAGGGTCTGATTAACCTCTATAACCGTCACAATGTGGAATAACCAGGCCTAAAATGCTAAATGCCCAGTGCTATTTGGACAACATTTAGAAATTGCGCTTCTACCAAGGTTTTGCTACCCCTTATCTGTCCCAGTTTCCAACAAACTAAACTGATGAGAAAAAGATAAATCCTAAACTATTACAAACATGTGATACTAAATGACACCCAGACTAAACCAAACCCTTCCTGTCAAGCATTAGCAAGTTTTCAAGCTAAAATATATCAGACCTCACTTTGTGAAATCACTCAGTGCTGTGTGAACTGCTGTCCTAGCTTGGACTAAAAGGCAGACAGCTGTGACATCACAGATACTCCATGCATCGTAATATTCCATGCATGGGACATTTTTGAGGTTCAACGCATACAAAATCTGTGATATTCAATTTGTTAAACATCATGTGAGATTGGAGATAAGTTCCATAAAACAGAAAAACATGCATGTACAGGGAATGTGTCCTACACTAGTTTTGTCTGTTTATTTTATAAACAGGGAACATGGTAGATATTTTTTAATATTGCATTGTGAGAAAGGTACTCTCAAATACTGACATTTGAAGGCACCATTCAGTGACATTTTTTGGGATGTATTTGCTGTGTTGCAATTGCTGAAATATTCCTCTCATGAGTTAATGTTTGCCATGCATAATGATCAGGAAGTGACCCATGGTGGGATGCGTAGTTTCTATGTCTCTACTCTCTAATATGCCAGTATTTACTGGAGTATGGTCTAAAGGTGCCTAGTATGTCAAGCAAAAAGTATCAAACCCTCAAGTATTTGTTTTATGAAAGTAAAAAGCGTACTACTGTTTTTCGCTTAACAGCAAATTAATTCACAAACCAAAAAATGATGACTGACTTTTTTTTTATATAATATTTTTCTGGTTATACAAAAATATACAAAAACCATGTATTCTTATTAATAAATGGTGTACATAATAATAATACCAAATAGAATACTGCTTTAACAATAACTTAACACACACATTAAGCCGGATGTTTTGTTCTGCTTTCTCGATTTCTAGTGATATTTTTTTTTTCTTCTTTTTTTACAACAAAGTACAAACATACATTTCTTATAAGTTTGTTATCAATAAACCAACATATAAGGACATACAGATACAAGTACAAAAATGTATCAGACATATTTAAAATTCCCCTGTGATATTATAGTGATATTATTCCATATTCCTCAGTTTACTGATCCAAACCTATAGTTCTATGTTTTTTTAGTTTGAGACACACAGGTCATCCAACCTAGGCCTTTCTCCATTTGAAATTGTATTTGATTTTTAACCGAAACCAGGTGAAAGGTTTATTTTCCTTCCAATTCCGTGTGATCAATAATTTAGATGCTAACAAACAGTGGATAATTATTAAAATCTTTCTAATGTTAATTCTGATGGGAGAAATGGAGGAGGGCCAGATTTAGTGTCCTTTTAATTTTTATATTATCATTCAAAGTAGCTTGAATATCGTATTCCATAGTTTCTTCACTTCTATACATGTCACCCGCATATGGTTAAAATACCCTTTCTCTACATTAAACCTCAAACAAATGTCTGATACTTCTGGAAACGTTGCATTTAGTTTTGATGGGACCAGGTACCTTCGGTTTATGAGCATGAAGTAATTTTCCATTATTGTTATACAATGAATTACATTATAAGTTGTTTCTATCACTTTATAGCACTCTTTCTTGGTAATCTGTACTTTAAGATCTCTAGATCATTTAGTAATCATCTAATAGGCTCAGTCTCCTCTTTTTTAATTATGTTATATGATTTAGACATTATTCTTTTTAGAGTTTTTTTGGTGGAATGTTATATTGGCCAAAAGCTTTTATCCTTATATATGAGAAGATTTCTTATCTAGGTAATTAGAATTCTATTAGCAATTGTTTGTGGCTTAATACTACTATCTATAGTAATATTATTTATTTCCTGTATCCCTGCATTCGTCCAACCATATGAAAAACTATTTGGTAGGTTATATTCCATAGTATCTAAACCACAGTTGTCTAATACTTCATTTTTGAATCCTTTTTTATTTCCTTCCATTCTTGGAGAGTGTGTTTAATTATAGGATTTGTTGTTGTTATTTCAGGGGTAGGGTGACACTGCCACATCCTTAATGATACATTTTCATTTGTGTACATATATTTTTCTGTCTTATACCTTAGACTAACTCAATTTTTTGTTGTTGTGTTTTACCATAAGAGGCTTCTGAGCAACTCACAATTATTATTTTAAAGTTGTGTAGATCTTTCTTGTTTCTTAATTTTGCAAATTTTTTATATTGATGTCACAAATAAGTGATCAACATTTTTATTAGCGATTTTCTGCAAGATTGTACTGTAATTTTAGATTTCCAGGTGATATCAAAGTTAAGGTGGTGCTAATATAATCCTCTTAATAATTATGACAGTATAAAATGAAGTGTTTACTATTTTCATGTAGCTTTGGATCTTACATTATATTTCGAAAATGGATATCACACAAAGGCCCTGCTTCACTATAAAAGTCCTGCTTTACACCTAACCATACACGAGAATAGTGTGTTGATGTATGTTTCTTGACCGACATATTGACCTTGGTTACAAATGTTACAAATTTCCTTAGGAAATGCAATGACGTTGTCATTCAACTTTGAAGCCTTTTCCTGCAACTCATTTCAACATACCATATTTGCTTGACTATAAGACAAGGTTTTTCTCAGAGCACATGCTCTTTAAAATATTTAGAAATACTTAGAAATTATATTCAAGGTTGTCCTTAAATTGAGGTCTCACTATAAAACTAAGATCCAGATCCCCCTCAGCACTGCAGGGACCTGGATCCTCCTCTCTGGTAAACTGTGCTGCTGCTGGCACTTCCTCCATCATAGAAGCCCCAGCAAAAGTGCCGGCAGCAGCGGAGGTTGTCTACATGCATTGATCAGACATCCACCGGCTGCCCTCACTAGACACAAGGGAGTCTGAAGTATGAGGAACGAGTCTGGAGAAGCATTAGTAAGTCGGGGGGCAGAGTGCCAGATTGGCATAAAGGGGGTTAAAAGGCATTTCTAGGTTGCCCAGTGGCATAATGGGGGTTAAAAAGCATATCATGGAGGCATAATGGCATATAGGCAGGTATAAGGCATATCTGGAGGGCAGAGTGGCATATAAGGGGGTATAAGGCATATCTGTGGGGCAGAGAAGCAAGCCGTGGGGCAGATGTGCATAACTGGGGGCAGCCCGATGTCTGGCAATAAAAAGGAAGTAAAAATTAAGAGATAAACTTAACCGCACCTTTTTTTTTTTATATAAGTTATATATATACACCACAGACACGGGGACATTATAATCACTGGATTACTAGGATTTTATTCTTCTATTATTAACACTATTAATACTATTGTTATATGATATATATAACCTAGTGATATATATATATATATATCATTATATATTATTGTGCCATTCATGATCACTGTAGATCACTTGACCACATAATTTATGATACGATATTTCTGGTTAATACCCTTTGAAGTACTATGATACCTGCTTTTTTTTTTCTTTCTCTTTTTTATGTCTTCATCGTAGAAGATCACACAATTATATATTATGTTTATAATGGATACTATATACAATAGATAGAAGATTACACAATTATGAGCAGCGTGGTTTTTTTTTGGTTCCTATGATATTATGTTTTTATATGACACATACACATATACTACTTAGCTGTGTAGATGCAGTAATATATGATCACTACAGACTATAGGATCTCACGGTTTCCAGATTTGATTTTACAGATACTTTTTTGCGACAAAACGATTAATTTTCAGAAGGGATATTACACATAATGACTAAATTGAATATCTAATCACTAAGAATTAGTATTATAGGAACTGATAACACAGTGTACGAATGGATAGCTTCAATAATGTTGATTTATGAGCTATGGGCTCTATGATGGGGTTTTTTTTTTTCCCTGGAACTGTTTGATAATCCGTTGAGTCCGTTCCTCTCCCCCTTATGCCTCCATTTGATTGTGCTCTGATTTTATCTGGTATCAGAGCTGGAGATGCATAACTTTCTGTATCTCTTGAGTATGAATGTTAATGTTGTGAGTTGTGATGGCGGTAGATGGATGGCATATGGTGACCTAAAGATATGGAGAACTATGAGAAGACACTATGGGGTAAAGTTTAAACTAAAATGGTAATGATTAACTTAGCTACTATAAATACCCAAGGTTTAAATACACCTCAAAAGAGGAAGTATTTATATGAAATGTTACTTAGAGAAAAGATATCGATCTGTTTTGCTCAGGAGACTCATTGGGATCACAAAGGACATACTTATTGGAAATTTAAAAAGTACCCTATTGTTTACTCATCTAATCTACCATCTAAAAAAAAAAGGGGCGCAGCGATAATCTTGTCTGCTGAAATTAATTTTGATTATATATTTCATGAATGTGACCCCTTAGGTAGATTTGTTATACTTATTTGTAAGTTAAATGGTATGGTTTATACTTTGGTTAATTTTTATGCCCCTAATGACTACCCGGAGAAATTTTTGGAGTCACTTATTAGAAGAACTGAGGAAGTTAAAAGGGGTACTTTATTATTTGGAGGGGATTTGAATTGCGTCTCAAACGTTGATTTAGATAGGAGATCGAGAGATGGTAGATCCTATGACAGAGCTGCAGGGACTATGGCTCGGAGATTGTCCACAATTGTTGAAAATAATAATTTATTTGATATTTGGAGGACCCAACATCCCTCCGAAAAAGACTTTACTTTTTTTTCTAAAAGTCACCTATCCTACTCAAGGATTGATGCAGTATACACTAATTTAGCATTTTTAAAAAATTGCAAATCATCTCGTATTGGGAATATTTCTTGGTCTGATCACGCACCTGTTGTTTGCTCCTTTAATGATCATGTTAACTATAATCTTAGATCCGGATGGAGATTAAATGATGGTAGTCCATCCACCCTTAGAACTCGATACATTTATTAACAAACATTATAAAAAATGTAATTTCTTTGATATGTTCATATTTAGATCCAAAAAAAATGATGTATTACCTCCATCTGTAGAAAAATGGCAAAATGATATCGATATTATATTTCCTATGGAAATGCAGGAATGCAGTACATGCGATTAATATCCAAGAGATGTTCTTCAAGCAGCTCCATAGGTGGTATTTAGTACCTTCCCGCTTAAAGAAATTTTCTAATTTTCTTAAAAATTCTTAAATTTAAAAGTTTATCACACTCCCACCAAATATGTATCATAGACCCCAGTTCTGATTTACATCTCCAACACTTGTTGGAGGTAGCATTATACATTTTATGTAGTGAGGTTGGAACATAATACCATCTGTGAAGGAGTTTATAGTACTGTTCGTGAAGATTTATACAATGTATCGCTTTCCTTAATTTGTTCCAGGATTCACACCATATATCAAAAGAGTAAGAAACACCCAAATCCCTTTCCCATTTCAAAATGGTGTTTGGTTTATCTAGAGTATTCTCTTGATCCAATGTTTTTCTTAATCGCATAATTAGATTTGTTTTATGATGACTGCTAATGAAATCTAAATTAGTCAAAAAAGTTACCAAGTTACCTTTGATAAAATTTCTAATTCTTTAAGTAAGAGAATAGATCTTTACTTGGGAGATTATATTTAATTTGGATTTCTTTAAATAGAATCAGATCAGATAGAGAACAAATATGTGATATTGTATCAATACCCTGAAGAAACCAGGATTTTAAATCAATATCCTTTATCATATATTGTACGGCTACCAATGGAGTAGATAATGAACAAGATTCCGTAGTGCCAATTTTTTTCTTAAATGTAATCATGTTACTTAATATAGTAGAGACAATAGGATTAAGAATCTTTAATCTATTTATATCTTTTATGCTAGTCCAATATAAGAGAAATGGATCTAAATTGTGGATCATTTCCACCTCTCATAGTTGTACCAAGGTAATTCCGATTTCTGTTTAATGTCCCAAGCTAGAAAATGATTAAATAGACAAATTTGATGTAAATTACATAAATTAAGAAAGTTACCAGTTACTTCTGGTAAGGATGGAACGTGAAATTCTAGATTATTTACCCAGCCATACATATGATGAAAATATTTTTTCAAATTGATTTAAAATTTTCAATGGAACTGGTAAAGGTATAGTTCTAAATAGATAAATCAGTTTTGGTAAAACATATGACTTTAATGTATTGAGTCTGCCCATCCAAGAGATTTCCAGATTCTTCCATTGGGTAAATTGAGTTTTAAGAGAGTCTAAAAGAATCAAATAATTATTAGTTATAATATCTATAAGACTCTGATATATTTTAATACCCAAATAGTCAATATATTTTTGGTTCCAGTATATTGCAGACTTGATCTTAATATTCTCAAACCGGAAGTGTTCCATATTAAAGTCAATAATTTGTGATTTATCTAAATTTAATTTATAATTAGAAAATAATACATATTTATTAATACATTTCAAGACCTCCGGAAGTTAATTTTCAGGGGAAGCTAAAGTAAGTAAGATGTCATCAGCATATAAAGAGACCTTATGCTCATAAGGACCAGTATTTATTCCAATAATTTTATTCAACCGGCGTATTAATGTCGGGGAAGATTCAATTGAAAGAACGTATAATAAAGGAGCTAAAGGTCACCCTTGACTTGTTCCATTGTTGATAAAAAAGCTAGTTGAATTTAAATTGAACCCTGAAATTTTCGCTTGCAAATTCTTATATAACGCCATAGTATAAGTTAGGAATTGTCCGGTCAGACCAAAAGCAATTAAGGTTTGTTCTAAGAAAGACCAGCTCACACGGTCAAGCGCCTTTTCGGCGAGAAAGACAGCGTTTTATTTAGATGTATCTCATAGATTAAATTTAAAATTCTGCGTGTATTATCTTCACCCCTTCTACCCAATAAGAATCCTGTTTGGTCTGAATGGACTAACTCACCCATGACAGAATTAAGTCTATCAGCTAAAATTTTAGAAAATATTTTAATGTCTAGATTTATCAATGATATGGGAAGATAATTTGTAACTTTAGTTGGATCTTTTCCACTTTTCGGAATAGGAGTTATTATGGTCTGTAACATCTCAGATGGAAAATTATTCCCTAGAGATATTCCATTAAATAGCCTTAATAATAAAGGAGAAACAATAGATTCCAGACTTTGATAAAAGGAGACGAAAATCCGTCTGGACCAGGAGCTTTGTGCAAGGGTAGGTTCTTTATAGTAGTATTTAACTCAGATAATTTAATCGGTAGATTTAGATCTTGTAATTTTGTCTCAGAGAGTTTCGGTAGATTTAAAGCATTGAGAAAAGAATTTATCTAGATTTTATCTTTCACGACTATTGGTAGATTATATAATGTACTGTAATACTCTATAAAAGCCTCGCTAATTAATTTTGGAGTTAAATATGTTCTGCCGTTTAACACCCTCTTATTTATTCTATTTTTCACATTTTTATTTTTTATTTTATTTGTTAAATGTTTGCTAGCTCTATTACTACTATAATACCAATCTTGTTTCAGAGATGTTAAATTCCTATTTATCTTCTCCATTAGTCTTTCTTTCAACTTAAGTTGAATTTCTTTAATATCATCATAAGTCTGGTTTGAAGGATTTAATTTATTGGCAGCCTCTATTTGAGCTAATTTAATATGGAGGTCAGTAAGGGTAGCCCCTTTCAATTTCTTTATATATATGCACCTTGTGTTTTAAGGTGTCCCCTCATGGTGCTTTTAAAAGAACACCATAGGGTTGCATCTGAAACCATTCCATTATCATTCGTCTCCATAAACTCTATGGCCAAATTACGAAGCTGTTCTTTAAAGTCTTGAGAAAACAAAAGAGATTCGTTTAGCCTCCAATTGGATCTTATATTGAATTCCTCATTCTTTTTAATTGTTATAAAGATAGGTGCGTGGTCAGACCATGTCAAATGTCCTATGTTAGACGACTCACAAAATTCGATAGATTTAATGTCTGACAAAAACATGTCAATTCTAGAGTAGGAATGATGTACAGCAGAATAGTAAGTAAACTCCTTCACAAATGGATTATGTACCCTCCAATGTACCATCAAATAGTTTGTTTCGAGCAAGACAAAGAGAGAAAGATCTAGCTAAAGATTTCAATTTTAGGTTTGGATGTGAACCATAAGAAAAGCTTTTATCTAATTTAACCTCCGAAATACAGTTCATGTCTCTGCCTATCAGTAAAAATCCTTTTGAGATAGTTTGAACTCTGTCAAAAATTTTTACTGTGGATACGTTAGGTGCGTATAAGTTGACAAGTGTATGTAACACATCGTTCAATTTACAGAGAAGAATAATGTATCTTGCCTCATGATCACATTCCAAATATAGCTGTTCAAATTTAATTTTTTGATTTATCAAAATTGCAACACCTCTTTTTTTCGTCCCACTTAAACTAGATTAAATAATAGTAGGAAATTTCTTGTATTTCCAACAATGAGAAGCACCCTTCTTCCAATGGGTTTCTTGCACAAAACATATGTCCACTTGTTCTCGAGTTAACATATCATATAGGAAGCCCCTTTTGTATGGAGAATTTAATCCTTGGCAATTACCGTATTTGCTCGATTATAAGACGAGGTTTTTTCAGAGCAAATGCTCTGAAAAATATCCCTCATCTTATAATCAAGGTCATCTTCTAATGAGACCTCAAAAAAATTTCGGCTGGGGCCAGGCTGCTTACCGGTGCTTTGGTGGCGAGCACCGTCTCTTCTCCTAGCAGCAGGAGAACAGGAAGCCAGCAAAGTCGTCACATAACTCTGCCCCCCCGTCCTTCCTCTGGGGCCGGGCCAGAGAAGTTGCTCGCACAGCCGGGCCCCTGCAGAAGTTTGAGAGATCTGCAGTTCAGGTAAGGGGGTTGGGGGGAGGATGTATGAGCAAGTATGTGTGCTTAAATGGAATGAATGAGTATTAAAATGTTTGTGAATGAGTGTGTGAGTGATAGCATAGATGTGTAAGGGTGGTGGTGGTGGTAGCATAGCATAGTGAGGCTGTAATCACAATCCTATCATCCCCAGGTTCCAGCATGTACTGGCTGCCTTGGCTTGATAGGAGTGTGATTGCTGTTAGCAGTTATATATATATATATATATCTCCAGAAATGCCTTTTAAACCCCTATATGCCACTCTGCTCCATGATATACCTTTAACCCCCTGTATGCCAGATTGGCATATCATGGGGCAGAGGGCATATAGGGGGTTAAAAGGCATACCATGGGGCACAGTGGCATATAGGAAGGTATAAGACATTTCTGGAGGTAGAGTGGCATATATAGAGGGTTATAAGGCATTTCTGGGGCAGAGTAGCAAGCCTGGGGGCAGATGTGCATAACTGAAGGGCAGATTGGCAAATAAAAGGAAATAAAAAATATATATATTTTTCTCAATCATAGCTTTTATGAAATATGAAAAAATAGTTTACATGAATTAATATTTACTAGAAATTTTTTCCTATAGGGTAGTCATATCCAGGCCTTTCCTTTTTTTACTAAATTAATATTTAGATTTTGGGGGGTCGTCTTATAATCGGGCAAATACGGTAATAGATACTAATTTAAGTGTCATATATACTAAATACAATCACTCTCTCTTTCTCCCCCCTCGAGTCTGGTCTACCGTCAAAACATGAACATACACAAACCAAAAAAACCATTACATTTACATTCACACAATTTACACATGAAAGCATTTCATGTGTTCGTTGCCCCATTTAGTATGTCGGGCTATATCGTGCGTAAGTCCTGATAATTGGGAGACGTCGCATTCATGTATTTATCAAAAAATAAATAAGCAAAAATATATATATAGATAAAGTAAATAGTAAGTAGTGCTAATATTATTGTGCAAATATACATATTTAAAGTGCTCGTATTATTCAGAGAGAGAGAAAAAAAATTCAAATCTTAGATACTAATATGTCATTATTATTATAAATATTATTATAAATATTAATGCCTACAACTCTAAATATAGTAAGTTAACACTGCTGTAATATGCATAATAAAGTGCATTTGTGCAATGTTGTGAAGTGTTGTCTAAAAATGTGCATATACATAGAAAACTGTTAAAATCTAGTCTAATTATTTGTGAGATATACTAATAAGTTGAGGTTTAAACCCATTTACAGAGTGCAAATTAGTGTATAAACCTGAAAGTGTACCATTCTACATAAATTAGTGTGCAAAATCGCATTAAATAAAGATATTAAAGTGCAAAATTAACAAACAAAAAAAGATATGTCGTAATAGTAGTTGTGTGCAAATCTACACACATAAAAATATTGAAATACCATTTACACAAATAAAGTGACTTTAGTGCCACACAATTAATATAATATAATGTGCGTGTATGTACATATAATTACGCAATATATCTAATCAACTAATTGAATCTGATTGATCTGATTATTCATGGAATATACTACTGAGCTGGAGGTAAAACAAAGACTACCAATTAGTTAATTGTTACCATACTGCTGTTTCTCTATACTGAGTGATAGCAAGAGTAATATACAATACTACTCAAAGAAAAATACAAGTGTAGTAATACATAAGTGAATTAATAAGTATATATGTATATAAATAAATAATTATAAATATATATAGAAATAAGAAAATGCATAATTCATAAGTTAAATAGCGACTGGATTAGCTGCTTAGTCGATCATATAAACCTGAAAATGTACCATTCTACATAAGTTAGTGTGCAAAGTCACATAAAATAAAACTATTAAAGTGCAAGTTCGCAAAAAAAAAGAAAATATATCGTAATAGCAGCTGTGTACAAATCCACAAATATTGAGATACCATTTACACGAATAAAGTGAATTTTGTGCTAAACAGTTCATAAAATGTGCATGTATGTGCAATAATTGCGCAATATATCTAATCAGCTAATTGAGTCTGATTGATCTAATTATTCATGGTATATACTACTGAGCTGAAGGTAAAATGCAGCTTATATGTAAAAAGGGATGCTGCATATATATTACTGGTTGTCTGCTGGCCTTAAAGTGCCAGTAAGTTAGATATCCCCAGTCGACCCCTGACTCTATGTCTAACAAGCAATTCAAAAAGACAGTCTTTATTTTCTTTTATAAAAAGTAGAACAAAGCATGTATATACAACATACATGAAACAAAACATGTATATACGACATACATGGAGACATTCAGTCTGTCTATAGGAAATTTGTTGCACCCACTATACTATCGCTTTCAATGCTTTTATATTTCCGTCGACCGACATCATAATAACAAAGACAAACGATACAATATGCTTAATTTTGGAAAGACGGAGCTAGGGAGGAGTGAAAAAAAACTATGATTCAAATGAAAAGGTAAATCTTTTCTTAAACGGAACTGCTGCCTGCAACTATTCAGTTTTTGAAGGCATAAGTCCCGAGTGTGTTTGTATTAAAGATGTGTGTAAAAGCCGTGAGACCTCTTTTTCAATTGAAATTTGGGATTTCAGTTGGCTCTCCAAATGGAACCAGGTGAAGTCTCTACCTTGTTTCCATTCTTTAACAATGATTCTCTTTTCTGCTAAGCAGGTATCTATAGTGAGATTCATCTGCACTTGGGTCAGAGAGGGACAACCTATACGTAATCATAGAGAAGATGGGGAGTGAGGTATAATGATGTTATCTATTCTTTTCAGATAGTCCAAGATCCCTTACCAAGACCTTCCTACTTTCAGACAGGCCCACCAGATAGGCAGGTATTTTACCTCTGACTGACTACACCTCCAGCACGTCTTAAAACTAGCTGGGAACATGCTTGCAACCAGGTCGGTCTATCTTTGATACTCATTTTTTTTTTTATATTTGCCCATTCTGATATGATGCTCTCTATAATCATATTTTTTTACCCTGAATATGATTTAATGTATCTTTATCTTTTAGGGGCCGGATACATTTATTTAAGTTGATGACATCACAAATTTCTTG
This sequence comes from Spea multiplicata, assembly GCA_009364415.1. NCBI lineage: Eukaryota > Metazoa > Chordata > Amphibia > Anura > Pelobatidae > Spea > Spea multiplicata. Next base: position 1,101 of record VKOC01024869.1, on the reverse strand, counting down.
CTCTATCTTATACCATACCTCTTCCTTGGATTGTTCCTGATATGTTTTAGCTATGTGGAAAAGGATGCTAGCTTCTTAGTGCTGTTTTATTAGAGGAAAACCCATTCCTCCATCTCTAGTTCGAGCTCCACTCAACCTGGCATTACTCCTAGGAATCTTTCCTTTCCACACAAAGCTTGTAAAGTTTGTGTCATTTCAAGCCAGCTCTGCGGAATCTTTAACGGGAGCAGGTAGTTCCATTTTAGCCTTAGATAGGATTTCAGGGCATTCACTCGACCCCTGAGTGAATTCTTTGGGCTGTCTAGCGGAAAAGAAAGCCATAGCTCCTTTATCTTGTTTGGAGTCTTTCTTTTCTTTTTTTTCTGAATTTGATAATTTGGTTATTAGGGGGCATAATTATAGCACGCACAATGGATTGTGTAGATTTATCATAAATAATGCAGACCAACTTATGCACCCCCACTAGTATTAGAGGATATATTCTTTGAGGGGTTAAACAGGACAAATGTGTGTATACTTATTAGACACGGGAAGAGAGAGAGAAAAAAAATCAAAACACTTATTTGCAGTCCCCTGACATGCCCCATCTCCACAAAAGCAGTTGTTGAAGTGCAGTGAATGTAAAAAAGGAAAAAAAATTATCTTTATTTAAGAGTAGTGCCTGGATTCACTCACACTCATCGTTTCCATATATGGAGCCTGCTGATTACTAGTCGCACAGTGGACAGGGGACCAGATCTCGCTCAGTATCGGCACTTCTGACCTCGTGCTTAGTCCCCAGACAATCCTCATCCCCTGGTTATGTAATGTAGCGGCGTAGCGCATCTTCCCCATGAGGGATCCCCTCACCTCCTCCTCCTGGAGCATGCAACGCCACGCCATGCCACCGTATGACTGGCAGATTTTTTTAATAAATCAAATTTTATTGGTACCGTATATTCCGGCGTATAAGACGACCCCCAACTTTTCCAGTTCAAATATAGAGTTTGGGCTATACTCGGCGTATAAGACTACCCCTCTACCCAGTATACAACAACCAGCTAATCACGGCAAGCAATGTACCTTACCAGTGATTGGCTGGTTATACATACATACACTGCC
>VKOC01024868.1:0-11712 GCA_009364415.1 Spea multiplicata | reverse complement strand
GTGTGTGTGTGTAGTGTTGTGTGTGTGTGTGTGTGTGTGTGTGTAAGAATGTGGTATTAGCATGTAAGAGTGTAAGGGTTGTGTGTGTTACCATATGGCACTAGCGTGAGTGTGTACGTCAGCATATATTGTTAGTGTGTGCATTTGTTATTGTATTGTGTGTTAGACTGTTTGGAAGTTAGTTATGGATGTAAATACTGCAGTATGGGGAATCTTGATTTTAGACCTTGTTGTAACCATTAAACTGTTGAAGAGACTTTCTCTATTCCATCATATACACTCACTGGCCACTTTATTAGGTACACCTGTTCAATTGCTTGTTAAGACAAATAGCTAACCAGCCAATCAAATGGAGCAACTCAGTGCATGTCCATATTGACCAAAATCTCTGAGGAATGTTTCCAGCACCTTGTAGAATGTATGTCATGCAGAATGAAGGATTTCTGAAGGCAAAAGGGGTCCAACCCAGTACTAGCAAGGCGTACCTCATAAAGTGGCCAGTGAGTGTATATCTGTGCGTATCTATAGGAGAGGGGGGAGGCAGTGAGCCCGACACCCCTGGGATGGTCTGTAGGGCTGTGTTGAGGCAGGTGCGAGATTGTCATCTCCACAACCAGTCCATCTGCCTCTGACCGGCCAAATATTAAGGGATCGCGAGGTCCGTCATGCCAGACCTCGGCTTCTGTGCTCCCTAATCACTATGCGTCGGTATAGTGGCTTCAGGCGTCCCGTGTATGATGACTTTTTTTAGTGTACTGATTACTCCCAGTGGTAAGTGTGTGCACAACTTTTGTAGCTCTTTAGGAGGCGGAGCAATATGAGTCCATGGGTGTTTAACCCCTTCGCGACAAAGGCTGATTTTCCTTTTTGTACCCTTCGTGACAATGGCTGTTTTATCGTTTCTGCGGTGTTTGTGTTTAGCTGTAATTTTCTCTTAACCCATTTACTAAACCCACACAAGTTATATATTGTTTTTTTCAGGACAAGAAGGGCTTTCTTCAGACACCAAAATTTTTTTCATATGATGTAATTTCCTATAATAAAAATATTAAAATATGACGAAAAATTGAAAAAAAAACACATTTTCTCACTTTTATTTGAAAAATCTTTTATTCATCATAAAAAACTACTGAAAAAACCTGCTAAATAGATTCTACTATTTGTCCCGAGTTTAGAAATACCCAATGTTTTTATGTTTTTTTGCTTTCTTCTACACGTTATGGGGCAATAAGTACAAGTAGCGTTTTGCTAATTCAAAACCATTTTTCTCTGAATCTGGTAATTCTGTCTCTATGTGGTATTTGGGGCATCTTTGAAGCCAGCAAATTAAATTTGCCCCATATATTTTTGAAAACTAGACACCCCAGGGTATTTTAGATGCTGATAGTTTAACCCGTTCCATGCACTAATCCTACCACCAACCCTTGTCAAAGTTTGTGATAGTAATTGTTTTTGGTGTTTTTTTCACATACTTTGTACTTCAGGTGTGAAATTACAGCTCCTGGTATATGTTGCTGTCACACAACACCCCGATATGTGTCCAGCAACATCTCCTGAGTACATTGATACCCCACATGCATGGGTTTGTCAGATTGTTTGGGGGCAAAAGGGCCACATTTGGAACATGAGCAATTCAAATTCAGTAGGAATTTTACATCTGGGTAAAGAAAAATGCTTGTACCCAACTATCAGTAGGGACAGGTTACAAGAAAGCCTGGCCTATCTCCAAGAAGGGATTTGATCTAGCACCTTAAGTGGTCCCTCATGCCACGGAATGGACACAGGGGTCACTTGACAGTGCAAATAAAAACGCTTAAAAATGGTGGAGCAAATAAAAGCTAAAAAACAGTAAATGTAACAAAAAATTAAAAAAAAAATACAAAAATGGAGCAGGAACAAAAAAAAAATTAAAAATGGGAAACTGTGTGATACAGCTTGAAGCAGTCACCGACACAGAGTGCAGGTTTTCCAGGGCAATCTGGACAGTAAAATGTGGTGTCCTTTCTTTGCCCCCTGCTGTAGCATACCCTGCATCTCTTTTGGGGATTCTGCTTCTTTGCTGTAGGGGGGATTTTAAAAATAAAATGGGTAGCCCCAATTCTGTTGGTTCCCATCACTACTTGGGGACCAGGTGCATCACGGTACAAGATACCTGAAATTACTTCGAGCTGAAACTGCAAAAAAGACAGCTTCAGCCCAGTGTCTGCTTTTTTGTGCAGCAAAAAAGCGTTATAGGTTGCAATTTGCATTAGATAAATTGCAACCTTCTTGTACCAGGCCTTTGTCTTCCTCATAATGAGGTAGGGCTGTAGGAGTTGATCTGACAGATCAACTCCACCCATGTGCTTGTTATAGGCCCTGATGCACACTGGCTTTCTAGTGACCCCAGCTCTGCCACGGACAGAAACCTCCACGGTTCTTTCATCGTGGATGGTGCTCAGCATGCACACCTCTTTTCTGTCCTTGAACTTCAATGCCAAAAGCTCCTCTTGGCGTAGAGCTGAGGTCTCCCCCTTTCCTAGCCGGGTTCGTACCAGGCGTTGTGGGAAACCTAAGCGGTTCTTTTTTATAGTACCGCAAGCTACCGTATCGAAACAATACAGCAGCTTGAACAAAGGGACGCTTGTATAGAAGTTATCTACATACAAGTGGTAGCCTTTGTTCATAAGGGGGAATATTAGGTCCCAAACAATCTTGGCACTGGTGCCCAGATGGTCTGGGCAACCTGGAGGGTCAAGGTAGCTATCCTTACCCTCGTATACCCGGAAGGCATGGGTATATCCTGTCTCGCTCTCGCAGAGCTTATACACCTTCACTCCATACCTGGAGCGCTTGGAAGGAATATACTGCTTGAATCCCAACCTTCCTTTATATTTCATTAGGGATTCATCCACGCAGATATTCTTTCCAGGTGTATAAACCTCTGGAAACCTGGCAGCGAGATGGGTAATCAGGGGGCGGATTTTGTAGAGCCTATCAAACTGGGGGTCCTCCTTAGGGGGGCACAGGCTGTTGTCGCTAAAATGCATGAAACGAAGAATCATTTCATACCTTTGCCTAGTTATAGTTTGGGCAAAAATGGGGGTACTAAAGATGGGGCTGGTGCTCCAGTAGGAGCGGATGGAGGGCTTTTTTATAATGCCCATTAACATTGTGAGTGCCCAGAATTTAAGAAATTCTGGCACGTCAATGGGAGTCCATGGCTGTTTTGCCCAAAAAGAATTAGGGCTAGCAGCACGGTGCTGCTGGGCATAAATGTTTGTTTGTGTGACAATGTCTCCCAAGACATCGTCTCCCAAAAAAACCTGCACAAATTGCAGTGGAGTGAATCCTGTAACATCAATATTGATGCCAGGAATTCCAGAAAAAGGAGGGATAGCTGGCTTGTACCTATTAGGCGCTACCCATGCCTCTGGTGCACTGCCACGACTACGTGTGGCAGGCGTCCTAACAGCCACAGATACATCACTAGATGTATCTGTGAACTGACCAACGTCAAAATCTGACGCTGTATCAGTGGCCTCAGAATCTGTGGCCAAAAAGGCATACGCCTCCTCAGCCGTATACTGCTGCATGGTAAGAATTGCAGCAAAAATAGTGGGGAAGGAAAGGGTTAATGGCTATAATAAAAATAAAAAAAAAACTAAAGTAAAAAAACCTAAAAAAAAGTAAAAAAAACCTAAAAAAAGTAAAAAAAAAGTGTAAAAAAAAAACCCCCAAAAACAATTGCCACTATGCAAGATCACTGTTTATGCAGTGATCAATGGCAATGAAGGGGTTAATATTATATGGGTGGCTCTTATAAGAGCCTTTGGATAAATATATATATATTTATTAGGGAATACCTGAAATACACACTGATCTGTCTCTCTCCCTCACTAGAAGCAAGTGAAGGAGGGGGGCAGATCCAATACTGATCAAAGGCAATGTTTAGAAAACATTGCCTTTGATTTAGCAAATCATGATCACTCTTATGAGTGATCTGACCACTAGGGGTGTTATTCACTGGATGTCCATGACATCCAGCAACACCCCCCCGATGATGTCATCAGGCTCCGCCCCCCGGCTTGATGGGCGCCGCCATCTTGAAACACCGCGTGTGTTTCGAAGACACCGGCACCGGGAAGGTAAGTTGAGCATTTAGGAAGCGATCGCGAGTCGCTTCCTTTGCTAAACAGGTGTTGCAAAGATGCCTCGATACTGAGGCATCTTAGCAACACCAGCTAAGCAAAGGAAGCGACTCGCGATCGCTTCCTAAACCCGTTTTTCGGCGGCGGGCGCCGCCATGTTTGAAAGACGTGCAGTCTTTCAAACATGTTTTTTTTTTGCTCCTAGGAGCGATCGGGGGGGAATGTTTTTTTTGGTGTTGCTCAATGCCTCGATGTCGAGGCATTAGAGCAACACCGTTTGAGTGAAAAAATCGATCACGGATCGATTTTTTTCACCCGTTTAATGACGTGCCGGTCCTGGCACGTCAATTGTCATAATCGTCACGATTTTGAGTGACGTGCCCGGACCGGCAATTGTCATCAAGGGGTTAAGGCTCTCTGGTAGCAGACAGGAGGCTGTTCGGTGGATATGGAGCTGTTGTTGGGAGTCCAGATCATGGATAATGTGGTGGGCAGGGTTATCCATATCCTGCAGCATGGAGACTGCTTTCAGGAGCTGTCAGGACAGGGGCTGGCATCTGGGTAGTGGAATACATTAAAACCAAAGGGGGTGCCTGGCTGAGGCATTAATACACAAAAAACAAACCAGTATGGAAAGCATTTTTTATGCTTGGTGTAGATTAACCAATACTGATGCGGGTGTCCATGTGGCAGAGCCAGTCCTGATGTGTGTGTGTGTGTGTGTGTGTTTGGGTGTCGGTGTTGCAGAGCGTTGTTTTCCTCTGGTGTGGTGTGGTGTGTGTGGGTGTCGGCGTGCAGAGCCTGTACTGGTATGTAATGTTTGGTGTCAGTCGGTTGTTAGACGCCTGTCCTGGTGTGGTGTGTTTTGGGTGTCGGTGTTGCAGAGCTTGTCCTGGTGTGTGTGTGTGTTTGGGTGTCGGCGTTGCAGAGCTGTACTGATATGTATGTTTGGATGTCGGTGTATAAGGGCCTGTCCTGGTGTGTTGGCGTGACAGAGCCTGTCCTGGTGTGTGTGGGAGTCAGTGTGGCAGAACCTGTCCTGGTGGTGTGGGGAGTTCAGTGGTGGCAGAGCCTGTTCCGGGTGTGTGTGTGTTTGGGTTGTCGAATGTGGCCCCCAGAGCCCTGCCCTGGTGTTGTGTTTGGGGTGTTTGGTTGTGGGCAACAGCCCTGTCTGGGCGTGGTGGTGTTTGGGTGTCAGTGTGGCAGAGCCTGTCCTGGTGTGTGTATTTGGTCATCTGTTCCCTGGCACTTTAATTTCTGTAGGAATAAATTGAACAAATTAAATTTTTAGTTACCCAGAGATAAAGCACCCTCCTGAATTTGTAGTCACTTCAGAGGACAAAACTTTCAAGGAAAAGAGGAAAAGTAAAGGTTTTGTGTTATTTACTCTATTTCAATCTCCATATTTTATTGAAAATGATTAGTTGCAATAAATTGTGGCTTCAGGCATCCCGTGTATGATGACTTTTTTAAGTGTACTGATTACTCCAGTATTTGACTTGGCCCACCAAGTTGAGGTAGTGTATATTGAAACCAAGCTTGCTAAATATCCCCCCTTACATTATACATCACCAATGACACATTAACATTCTGCAAAGCAACATGTCTGTTGGTAAAAGCAGATAGAGGATAGAGTCCATTTTAGGTAATCCCTAATAAAAGCCCCTGTCGCTAGCTCTGAGTTGACCCAGGTAATTTACTCATTACATATGAGTATGGTATGTATTGCCTTTTTGAGAGAAAGGGTTAATTGCATTCTCCATAAAGTCACATAGTCACATAACGATATATATTTTAATGCAGTGCTGTTAGAATTCCATGCACTGTGTGTTGCCACTGTGAAGGGCTGTGATTGATAGAGAGCGCTTTGTAAGTTGAACATTGATGGAATACAACACTTGATGAAATTGTCAGCACCATCTGACTGCTTCCAAACGCACCGGAGGAAGCAATCTGCATAATCAGAGCTCTATTGTTTGCCGCATTAAGCCATGTTGCTGTCAAAGGGAGCATAGCATTTTTGACGTTGCTAGAAAGAGGGTAAGTGCAAACTATGCACATCAAACTAATCATCCAATAAGCCACACTTATAGCTTCTTTATAGAGTCCTTGCGTGATTTACATTGTGTTGGGTTATTAACCTCATAGTATCTGCTTTGCAAAACCTAATTGTTTTTTGTGTGTGCAAATTGTCTACCCTCTTGCCTCTCAGTACCCGATTCCAATAAAGTTCAATTCTGATGCCTATAGAAGGCATGGTGCTTTCAATAACACATTTACTTGACGTTATACTGTCCCTTTAAATCAAGCTTCCAAGAACCTTTAAGCAAAGTTTGTGGGTATTTTTTATGCAATTATTCTATGAACATCAGGAGAGAATGTGGATGTGACCCCAGGACGGTCTGTAGTTTTTTCTAATATTGTATATTTGACACTCAGACCATATCATGACACTTAAACCATGTAAAGTAAACTATGGTAACTTTAAAATTCAATTTTCCTTTATGGTTAAGAGGAGTTTAAGGGAAAATTCTGAACACATAACAGTTCAGCATAGTTATTTTTTTTCTTTAAATGGTTTCAATTTCATTACAGCACCTTCCACAATCAACATCGTTGTTAAAATATTCGTAAAAATGCATTTTTGTAATTCATCTGGTTACTGTTTTACTGGATATGGGTGTCTATGAAGGTGAAACTACCTGCAATCTTGCATTAGAAATTTTGTTAAATGACGTTGCCATATTGGCCATGTTTTCCAGGACATACCTATTTATATACGGTATATTTATGTCCAAAGTTTATAAGCATGCGTGAGACACTCTGATGGGTTAGATGTTTTTAGCCAAACGTACTCCCCACCCGCTAAAGTCTGTTTAGGGGTAGTCATGACTCCAGAATAAGGAAGGCACCAGGTGGCATATGCTGGGAAGTTCCAAGGTATGCCTATAAAGTACCGGCATCTTCCTGAAGTATGTATGATTATGCCCTAAAACATTAGCGGAGGAGAGGGGCCCAGAGGTGCTATTGGAGAGAAGATGGTTTGGTAGGCTGGCACCTTTACAAAGTGTATTGTGTGCCTGTCTGACTTTTTTTTTTTTGACAACGTGTGATATACAGTCTCACAAGAATGTTGTGTGCAACATGTAAAAAAAAGTAGATGTGCCCTAAAAAAACATTATGGGGCATTTATATGACTCCAATAGTGCAGATGACTCATAAACAACTGGATTTGCAGAATCTTGTGTAGAAAACAAACAAAAAACATAAATAAAACGGGGAAAAATGCTGCATGTTGCACATCGTTTGTTTATGCTTTGTTCTGTTCATCCGTGATATATCTCATTGGGTCGACAATAAGAGTAAGTATTGGCTCTAGAAGTATATTACATATACATTAGTATGTACTTTAGTGATTGTGCTATTCTGAATTTGCAAATTCCAGGGTATATTTCATATTAAAGTATGAATGAATCTTAATCCAGAGCTTCACTTTCTTGTATGTTGATATGATAAGTATAAATCAATCGAGATGTTATCCATCTGATTCCTTATTTAATATATGTAGATTTTATTTTGAAAGCCATTACAATTTTCAGAGTGTCATGTTATGGCAGCAATCTACATCTACTTGATGCACTTGTATTATCATAAATCAATTCAAAAATAATTTCTATTTTCATTGCTGCGTCATGATTTATGTTCAAGGGCAGCTAATTATACAACTTTTCCTGTTTGAGATCAATGTTAAAACTTCCTGGTATTAATTAGAATTTAGGAGTGCAAATTCCTGACATTGATAAATGGTTTTCATTGCCCAGGCATACATATATTTATGCTTATAGAACTAATTGCATTGTACGCGCTAAGCTATTTGATGTAAGCTACTGGCTACAGTTTTCTCTGGGGAAAATAGTTTCTTTTTTTTAATGGAAGCAGTTAACATGAATGTTATTATTATGATATCATTGTGGTGAGGGACACAGAAAGCGTCTTAACCGAGACAACAAAAATCAATTATTAACCGGCCAAGAGATGCTTAATCAATACTTAACTCTCGTGGTTCCATTTCATATACAATGTTGGGAACCACATCTTGTGAACCTTTCTGACTTTTTGACCAGGGGCCTCAGCTGTTCAAAATGTGACTTCTTGAAATGAAAATAGGATGTTAAGCGAAGATGTGACTGATGAACTTTCAATGCCAAGTATTATAAAGCTTTAGTGTGTTGGCCAGTGGTCCTGCGGGCTAATTCTCCTTATAGTTTTCATAGCTAGCTTAGCCTGCCTGTGAACTAGCAGAATCATATTTAAAGTGATTTAAATATTTAAAGAAATTGCCAGCTAATCCTACCTGGCTGTTACCCAGCAATGTAACCCACCTTAGTTGCAATAACAGCCACATCAATGTAATAAAAAAGCACCTTGTGTGGTAGGTTGCCTTTTATAACATACCTTCCATCACAGTCCCCACTCTGCAACGTATCGGACCTATAAAAATAGCCCCCCCCCCAGCATATAATAACTATACCTGGGAACTTCCCAGGGTATGCAAAGCCCCACCTCTAGCCATGTCCCTGGCCTGACTCATTGGATAAACATTTGGGGAGGTTTGCCAAAAAAAGGAGCAGGTATTACATTATTTTCACATTCAATTCAGTGCAAATATAAGCATAATTGTTTTAGGGAAACAGAACACTAGACGGTGGCATTTAGGAATGTGTGAGACCTATGACGCTGAGCCAAACTGAGCCAACTGACCATTAAAGTGGAACATTTTCAAAAGAAATCAGACAGAAATGTAATCAATCAGCAAATTAAAGTATTCCTGCATACGTCCCATCGTTGGCAATTGTTTTGGTTAAGGGCATAGCTAGGGATATGGCTTACTGAGACTTTTTAGGTCCTTCTTTGTCTTGTTGACACAGTGGAGTTTTATCACTACAATGAGCCAGGAGGGTTCGCAGGGCAGTTGTGGTTTCAACTCCTTGATGTCAGTATGGTAGGTTCTGTAATGTAAAGAGGTAAATAAGGGAGTAAGAGTGAGATTGTAAGGGACTTGGGTTGGATAGAGTATGTATACCTGTATGTGTGAGCATGTATGTGTTAGCATAAGTATGTATGTGTGTGCTAGAGGGAGTTAGCATTAGCATGAGTATGTATTGGTCAGGAGTGTGTGTGTTTGAGAGTATGTGTAAATGTATGTTAGTGTATGTGTGTGTAGCATGAGTATGTACATGTTAGTGTGAGTGTGTAAAGTTGAGTAAGTGTGTGTTAGTATGAGAATGTATGCGTAACTGTGCCCGTGCAAATGTTACCAGGGGGGCTATCTGCACCCCCCATGCCATCCCTCCCCTGGAAGTTAGGGAATTAAAAACTACAACTCTCCTCCTAACTCTCCCTTTAGCAATTAGAGCCCAGAGATGGTTATGGCCCTTCTATACATGGGTGCTTTTGTGTTGGTGTAACATTGCTTATAGACTGTAACAAATGGCTGAGTATGCCAGAGTCTAAAGCATTTGTCTTGAATGCTGGTATTTGCTGTCACTGGTCTGTGTGATGCCTTGCATTTGTGCCAGATGTACAACAGAGCTCAATAAAGCAGATTTGAAAAATGAAGCAAAATCATTTGTAGAAATGTTGACTTTTATTTTCATAGTAGTCATATCTACCTTTGGGGAATACTTGGCATTTTACATTTTGATAAAGCATTTAGGCGAGAATACAAATGTGACCTTTTTCAAAACTCAATAGAATATTGTTGTCATTGTGTATTCTAGCTGAAATGAGCTTTACTGCAGTTCATACAAAGCAACTGAAGTCCACTATAAAAACGATGATGTCCTACTGGATCTGGGAACCCCTGCTGATATTTTTATTGATTGGATAAAAACAAAAACATGACTTACAAGAAGAAACTACCAATTTGCAGCAATTGCTTTTTTTTTCTGAATGGTAGTTTGAATGAATGTTGGATTATGGCTTCTAGATCTCTCTGCTGGAAGCATGACTAGAAATGCCATGCATAAAGCCGGCATGCAATGATGCACAGGAAAAGGTTATTTTTGTATTGCCCCATCACCGCGGTGCTAATGTGCCCTGCATAGCACCAACAGCAGTGTGGTCAGCGAAGCAGTAGCACAGATCAGGGCTAGGTAAAGGCCTTTCTGGTCCATATATATAGCATTAGGACACACGGGGTCTTCTTTCCATTAGGTTAACAATCCTTGTTCTGCATACTGTGTCTAATAAAATAAATGTGCTCACTAAACCTTAACGTTGAAAGACCTGTACTCTCTGTACTGATTCGCAGAACTCTCCAGGTCCGTCTCATAACACACATTATTTGGACAGGGAAATGAGGTTAGCATAAAAGAGACATCAAACATAAAATGATCAGTCTGACATATGCTGTCCAGAAACGGCAGTTAAATACACATCAGTTTTGATGTTTTTACTCTATATATGATACGTTCAATTACTATTTCACACAATGGAATATAATTCTCCCACACAGTACATTACAAGCTTTTAACATAAAACCCAGCAACACATTTTCTCTCTGTTAACTAATTCCAGCCCATAGTCTAGACCCCATGGCCTTCAATAACATTGTATAACGGTATTTTATACTGAATTAGCCGTATATAAAATCTCCCTTTATATCAAATGGACCCCATTTCTACATGTTATGCAAAGGTTGCAACTTTTTCCATAGAAACTTTTGAAATAATTGAGTGGGACATGAAAGTACAGCCAGTACTTTCTGGGTTTTGGGGTTGCCGGCCTTTAGTGATCAAATTTATAGTTTTCTAGTCAGTTTATACTGTAGTTTTAAAGATCACGGGTACAAACCCCAAATCTGCCTTCATTCTGGACCCCATTTTCTATAAATTGGAAGTTGCGTGTAATCATTGAGCAGGAGGGGCAGGGGAATTGCGCTCGCTGTATAGCGCAGGACTGAGAATGGAACCCAACTTGGAAATTGCACAGCATTTTATAGCTTCTAACAAATGTATTTACATTCATATGTCTATATGTAAATATTATTAGACGTGTTAAAACGTTATTTTCTAGAGGTGAACCTTGTAGTTTAAGTTTCTCTTTTAAAATAAGGACTTAAGCATATTAATAAAACAAAGAACATGCATATTAACATTCGTAAATATAACCGAAACATTGTTCCCTGGGTTGTTGCAGGGGCTGAAATAGACTGCTTTGCGGACAGCTCTTCGCTGTCTTGGCACCATAGGGCCTCCACCCTTTACGAGCATTTCAGACTGTGGTTATTTTCTTATCCTTGGTGGCTTGTTTGATGGCGGCCTGCTCACAGATGATCTCCTTGAGACGCTGCAGTCTCATATTCTGAGTGGTCTGGTCTCCCACCCCAGTCTGGCTTCGGTGCAGAAGGCTCAGGGCATTGATATATTCTAGCTCTGTGTATTTCACTCCTTGATCCACCACTAGGTTCAACAACTCGTCTGCGGTGTTGTACATCATCTCGTAATATTGCCTGCAGGATGCAGAGAAAAGAGGGAGTTGGCTTCATAGATATATCTCTTATCAATACACAGTTTTAGAT
>VKOC01024867.1:0-33837 GCA_009364415.1 Spea multiplicata | reverse complement strand
CTCCAGAGGCGCAAACTACTCAAACCCATCACCGATTATCTCCAGGCACACTCCATTGCTTATCATTGGAGGTTTCCGTTCACCTTACAGGTACATACAGGCGACAAGCAAGGTTCTCTATGCGCCATTTTAGCGGAGGACTTCCTAAAGGCCCTGGATCTACCCCCTCTTTCTTTGGGTCAGAAGCTGAGCAGGCGCGACCCTGACGATCATAGGCCGGGAGACTGGCAGGAGGTTCCAGCGAGTACCCCTCCGTGAGGACTCTTGAGTTCCGAATTGCGACGCCACCGTGAGCTATTTTACCTCATAGACTTTTCATTATTACTGTTTTATTGCATGATTTTATCTTTCATGTTAAACGCAAACAAGGTGAAACCAAGTATAGAAAAAAGGAAAAAATAATACATAAAGAATAACTTCCCTTTCTTTTCTGTATGCTGAATACACGGCTGCAGCCCTTAGAAACACTCTCCAGGTGTCACTGTAGTTAAATCAGAAATCCACTAGGGGGCGCTCATGTATTTCAACAAAAAATGGAGACAAAACAAGAAAGCAGATAATAGTGCATCTGTAGAGATATATAAAGCACTCGATATATCCCAAATTTTGCACTCACAATATGTCTGAGTAGGTCAAGAAGTATCTCAACAATCCGCCTGGTGGTTTACGGATTCAGCATATATAAATGTAACCCTTTTTCCTTTCCCTTGGAAAATAGGGTCAGGATCAGCAACAATCCCTGTTGCTTCTTGGCGCTGATATGGCTCCTGAGCCTCCGCAATGAGTGTGGGAGCTTGGGACATATTTGAATTCTGCATTCAGTGCCTCCACTCAGTGATTTATTTAGATACAGGAAATCCACTCACTGAGAAGTGGCCCTGCAATAGTACTAATAAGTACACAATAACTGATAAATAAAACCTATTTTACTGTAATATAGGGGAACAGATGCATACAGTAACAGTGTTCACAGGAAATAAAGATTTCTCCTGAGAGTGGCAGTTCACAGTAACTGTGTGTTCAACCCAGTGCCGAAATACATATATATATACTGTTAAAATACATAAACCCAATAGCCCACCCAAAGCTGGATAATTGCCCTCCCAGGAGCTCCAGTAAATGGTGTTGGTGCACGTTGGGGCCCTGGTAGATATACAGCAATATCCTTTGTGTAATGAGGATGTTACTTCCCTGGTCTGATGTCCTCAGGTGGAGCCTGGATACAGTCCATGCTAACTGCAGGAAGGCTTGAGAGCAGATTCTCTGTAGAGATGAATTTGCTGGAAGACCTTAAGCTGCAGCTCTGGTTTGTATCAAGCAACCTCTTGGCAAAACAGATCAGGATTTGGTCCTGCACTTGCTAGTTAGTCACTTGGTCTTGCTGGATGGGGAATAGGCCTTAACGCATCCTAAGATGGCGTCTCTTCTTTTTTCTGTCAGGTTCTGCTACCCCCTTCTGGATAGTTCTCTGAGGCTAGAGCCACACCCACATAAAGTATAGTGTCCTCAGAAGTCCAAATATTGTAAATAGCATTCACATATTATAAAAGGGAAAAAAAACAATTAAAATAATGGGCTACATAAAAAGCCAATAGTGTAGTGTTACTTTAGGGTTGAAGACGCAAGAATGATGTTGCACTTACGCTTAGGTAGAGTAGTTTATGCCCGTAGTATCAAGATGTCCTTAGACCGTTAGATCCCAAAAGCCATATACTCTTCACGAATGAAGATACTGCACCATGGATCGAATAAAACAATATTTTATTATCTTTTTGTTTAGGGTCTTCTCAACATATATAGTTGAAAAATACCTCTATAACAGTATAAAAACAGCTATATAAAAACGGCTATATAAAAAATGCAATTATAAGGCTTTTACAAAAGCCGTTGGAGAATAAAAAATGTATGATTCGAAAGCTTTTAAAAAAGCTATTAAGAAGTAATCCAAAGGTGTAAATTGAAGAAAAAAGTCCTAGGTAATCAACTCGACGCGTTTCGCCGGTTCCGCTTCATCAGGAGTTGTTTGGAGGTGTTCTGCCGGTGTCCTTTTAACTGTGCGGCGCCATCTTTACGTTCCGTCCGTCTGACGAATCGGCGTATCGGCGTCTGACGTGTCGGCATCTGACGTTGGTGTACTATACTTCCGGGTTTCGATCCAAGGAACTCTTGTTCGGCGTAACTCTCACCGATACGACATGATCAAACAAACAGAAAAAAGGTAAGCGTATAGTCTAAAAATTCATATCATCAAAAGTATATCCGAAGGGGGGGACAGGGTAAAATTAACTATATATAGTATATATATATATATATATATATATATGTATTTTATCCTATAGGGAGGAAGTCTTGGAAGGACATAATTCAGAAAACGGATGAAAATCTTGAATGGGATCTAGCTCTATGGGCATTTGTAATGTAAAAGGCTTAGACACGATCAATTTATCTAAAGATTATTGGCCCTATCAATTCGTGCTCTGATGAAAAAATGGAAAAAATAATAAATTGATCATGTAATGAGTTGTATGTATATAAAAGATAAAAAATGAATAAAAATGAAATAAAAAATGAATGAAATAAACAGAATTCTATGTAATGAGTAGTGTAACTGTTGATATATATAATATATATAGTATATATATGAGTAGAATGTGCTGTATGTATGTAAAAAAATAAATAAATAAAGTGAAATAAAAATAAATGAAAAAATGTGTTATAAGTGTGTAATAATTGATAAGTGTATAATGTACATAGGGCTATATGTATATGTGTGTGTGTGGACTAGGAAATGTGGTGCTTCTAATGTGTGTTCTATTCAAAAAAAAATATATATATATAGTTAAATGTGAGCCAAAATATCTAGTTCCATATTTAATCCTCAATTCTTGAATGTCTTCAATCTAAAAATCCATTCTGTTTCCTTCTTTGATAGATTTTCTATTGCATCTCCACCCCTCCAATTTTTAGGAACCCATTCTATGCCAATTATTTTTAGAGTTTGAACTGAAAAAAAGGGGACATGTGTTACAATGTCGGGGAACCAAGTGTTTTTGTTTTTTGTTCCTAATGTTCCCTAGATGCTCGAGGATCCTTTCCTTCATGGGTCTGATGGTTCTCCCCACATACTGTAAACCACAACCACATTGTAGTAAGTATACCACATTCTTTGTGGAACAACTGATAAAATGTTTGATAGTGTATATATGGCCTGTCTGGTTACATGTAAAATGGTCAGTCTTTTTTGGCAAAAATGTACACATTTTACAGTTTCCACATTTGTGAAAACCGTTGGGTCTAGTACCTAAGAATGTTTGTGTGTCCAGATTAATATTTTTTCTGGGTAAGACACTTGGGGCCAGGATCGTTTTTAAAGATCCCGTCTTTTTAAAAATAATTTGAGGTTTTGTTGGCAAGATTTTCCCCAAAATTTCATCATTCTGTAAGATGTGCCAATGCTTATTAAGAATTCCCTTTATTCTATTTGTGTGTTATATTTAGCGAAGAAGGAGAAACTAAAATGCCTCTCTTTATGTGTTTCTGAGATCTTCTTTTTCTGTGTAAGTAATTGTTGTCTGTCCATCTTTTCTACTTGTTGATAACTGTTTATTGGTTTCTCTATTGGGTATTGTTTTTCTATAAATTTCTTTGTTATTTTGTCTGCTTTTTCTTCCCAATCCTCTTTTTTTGAGCAATTACGTTTGACCCTCATGAGTTGCCCTTTGGGAATGTTATCGAGCCATTGAGGATGGTGACAACTGGTTTAACCCCTTAAGGACAATGGGCGGTCCCTAAACCCATTGAAAACAATGCATTTTGAGCCCGTACATGTACGGGCTTTGTCATTAAGGGGATAATGTATATACCCGTTTTTGTCAGTCGGTTTAGTGTAGTTTCTGGACATAATATTGTTATTCTCTATAAATAACTCGACATCCAAAAATTCAATCTGGGTAGTTTGGATGTTGGACGTGAACTTAAGGTTCATCTGGTTGTTATTTATGTAACGTATGAAGGTATGTAAATTCTCTTTTGTTCCAGATAATGAGGATGTTGTCTATATACCTTCTCCAGAGCACCAGGTCTGCACCATAGGGATTGTTATTCCATATTGATTGATGTTCCCACTCAGCTACGTAAAGATTTGCGTAGCTGGGTGCAAACCTGGTGCTCTGGTGGTGGATTTTTTTCCTTTTTCTTTCTTTTTTCTTGTCTTTTCCCTCTTCTACAGCACATTCTTCCATACACCGCTTCCATGCCCTGCCCAACGGGGGACGCACTTACATGACACTTGAACCATAATATATATCCGGGGCCAGCAATATAACAATGGCGACCCAGGATATTGACTAGCTCTTGCCGACCCACACTTATGCCTGAAGATTATTATGACCCTGGGTGGGTTTGGGTATCACTTGACATCCTCTACAGTACACTCTAACACGCAACACTTTCACACCTCCTTTTCAGACTGCCACTCACAAGGCGGGTATTTATTTATTTATTTTTTATATACAAGTACACTCTCCCATGCACCGCTTCCACACCATGCCCAATGGTGGACGCACTTGCACAACACTTCCCATTTTTCTTCACCTCCATCGGTTCATATATCGATGGCAACCGGGGACAGCCATTGGTCTGCTCTAGTGAGCTTTTCCTGATTGACTCCTGGTCCCTACCTAGCAATATATCAGCTGTGACCCTGGGAACTGACTTGCTCTTGCTGATCCCCATATATACCCTGAGACTGTTTTGGTTCCATTATCCTGGGTGGGTTTGGGACTCACTTGGCTCCCTTTGCAATCCACTCTTCCGTGCACTATTTATATGCCTTTACAGTACACTCTACCGCACAACACTTTCATACCTCCTTTTAAGGCTGCCACTCACACGGTGGGAGTTCCTTTTTTTTTGCCTTATTCTACCTTCTTACATTACATTTGATGCCTGAGTGACATGCTGTTTCAATGTGTGTATTGCGTGTTTTTTGTTTTTTTGTTTTTATCTACTAGGGAGATTGTATACCGCTAGGGCGGAGTATCCACCTTGATGGTAGTGCTGTTTTCTACCCCCCTATGACTGCTACCGGTCGAGTTACAGCCTGATGGCTCTTCCCCCAGGCTTGGAGGGAGGCTTAGTCAGGATTCAGAGCTGTAGTTTGTATGGACCACGTGTCCATGCTGTGGTTTCCTATCTTTTCCATGCCATGTTATTAAATGTTTTTTTTCTGAGGCTGCTGTTAAGCGAATATATCTTGCTGCGCAGATTTGGCATGTTTCCTCTGTGTTTTTCCCCTTGTCCTCCTATTCCACCACAGCCTCCCTTTTTTTCTTCTTCTTTTTCTTTCTTTCTCCTCCTCTCTCTCCTTTCCTTCTTTTCCCGTGGATCTTCAACTCAATCGTCCTCTCATCTACTCAACGCCCCGACAGTCTATCCCTGTGAGGAGCTATGCCGATAGATCATCTTAAGATAATTACCCACAATGTGCGTGGCCTCAACTCCCCCCAGAAGCGGCGACTAGCTATGGGATACTATCAGAAACTGCATGCAGATATAATCCTGCTGCAGGAGACACACCTCCGTAAGACCTCCTTGCCTTCATACTGGAACAGATCCTTTGGAGTCCACTACCACGCTACCTATCCTACAAAATGTAAAAATGGCGTTAGTGTTTTCCTGAGAGCCTCAATGGGGTTCCAATGTATGGACGTTTTGCAAAACAAGTGGGGTCGTTATCTACTATTGTCGGGACTTTTACACAGTAAACCAGCAGTCATTTTAAATGTGTACGCCCCTTTTGACTCAGCCGGTCTCCTTCTATCACCACCTCTCGAATCTTCTCTTGCCGTTCCACAACCACATGCTTATTGTAGGGGGCGATTTTAATACGTACTGGGACGCATTCGTTGAGAGGAGGGGTGAGGCTGTGCGGTTGGGCTCTTCTCCAGCCTCCAAACAACTTTGGTAAAACAGCGGCGATTGTGGATACCTGGAGGCTCCCCCAGCCCCAGCAGCCCTTGCTTCGCGGATTCACCCGATCTCCTGGCTTGACCACGGAGCAGTAGAATGCTCCTTTTGCCCTACGGACTGGACGCCGGGAACCCGTAATTGGCGCTTAGATGAATTCCTGCTTACAGACCCGGGAGTGGTAGCCTAGATCATCACCGACCTCAGTGATTTCCACTGATTTAATGATACTCCTGGCATTGACCCGCAACTACTTTGGGTTACTCACAAGGCTTTCATCTGTGGCTCCGAATAGCAGAGGAGTAAAAAGTTGCGTCGCCAAGCCATCAACTCTCTCACTGCTAAACTCACTGGAACAGATTCATAAGCAAACACTGGACCCCACTACTCTTCGAGACATCGTCCAACTACGAGGCGAGCTAAATGTCCTTTTCAGCAACGATGTTCTACACTCCTTAAATCATACAAAACAAAAATTATTTGAGTCCGCTAATAAACCTGATGCCATGTTGGCGAGTAGATTACGTTCTCAAAGGAAGTCACAGAATATCCATAAGATCATTGACTCTAACAACAACCATTGGGTATCCCCCAAGGACATTGCCCAACAAATCTTCTATAGCACTCTGTATGACGGCAACAAGGCCCCCAGGAACCGACTTGGGGGAGATTATATTCGTCAATTCCTAGACTCTCTGCCCACTACGAGACTCACTGACCAACAAGTTGATTACTTGAATCAAGAGATTTCGGAGGACGAACTACTCGCAGCCATCTCCAGTGTCAGACCAGCCAAAGCACCGGGGCCGGATAGGCTCCCAGGATCCTATTACAAGAAATTCAAAGATCTGCTACAGCCACAATTACTGTGCCTTTTCAATAATTTACTGGAGGGCTCTGTCCCCAAACCTGAAATGATGCAGGCTAAAATTATTGTCATTCACAAAGATGGAAAAGACCCCTCTAGGTGTGGCAGCTATAGGCTGATCTCGCTCATTAACACGGATATAAAGCTCTACGCTAAAATACCAGCCACCCGCTTGGGCAAAATCATCTCCTCCATAGTCCACGATCAAGTCGGCTTTATTCCACACCGGGAGGCACCTGATAATATCAGACGCACGATTGACTTAATTGAAATGGTGACGCTCACCCACCAGCCGACGATGTTGCTAGCCCTCGACGCCAAAAAGGCTTTCGACAGAATTGATCGGGCTTACATGTGGGAGACCCTGAACTGGTTTGGCTTCCGCGGCAATATTGTTCAAGGTATCCGCGCTCTCTATGACAATCCGACAGCCTCGGTTGCACTGATGGGTTGTGAATCACGGTCCTTCGACATACTCAATGGCACAAGACAAGGGTGTCCACTCTCTTCCCTATTATTTGCCCTATGTTTGGAACCCCTGGCGATAGCCATCCGCCGACATCCCGATATTGCCAGAGTCACGGTCCAAGACCGTTAGGGCTCTTCCTTTTGACTCTGTCTCAGCCCCTCGTCTCTCTGCCTAACCTATACACAGTCCTGAATGAGTTCTCTCAGATCTCTGGTTACAAGATTAACACCGCCAAATGTGAAGCCTTAAATGTCAATCTTGATGCTAGGACGCAACAGACTGTTGCCGCAACTTTCCCATTCCAATGGAAATATTCGTCGCTTAAATATCTGGGCATAAACATTACCAACAACCCTCAGACACTCTATGCTGCTAACTATACCCCACTCCTGACGCTATTCCGACGTGATCTCCAACAGTGGTCTCAGTACCACATCTCATGGATGGGTCGCATCTATGCGGTAAATGAACACTCTACCATGTCTGTTGTACTTATTCCGCGCCCTACCAATTGCTGTCAACGCCCATGACATTGAATCCTTCCAATTAAGCATATACCAATTCATCTGGAATGGCAAGCGGGCCCGGATCAACCGACAGACAATGTACATGCCTAAGGAGCGGGGCGGTCTGGCAGTGCCATGCCTTCACCTTTATTATGTATCCGCCAGACTCTCACAGATGGAATCCTGGTCTTTTCAAGCCGGCACGTTGCCCCGGACTGAAATTGACTGCAGCTGTATTCCTGATAACCAGCTATAGTTAAGTATGGCTCGGTCACGATCGTTTGCCGGGCTCCCCACTTCTTTCCACTATGCAGGGACATATATCCCAACTGACTCCACTCTTCTTCAACCCCCCTCTTCCCGGAGGGCATGGATGCTCGACGATTTGGGTGGTGGATAGAGGCGGGACTGAGAAGATTAAGTACATTGGTACGGAGAGGACAGATACTTATTCGAAGAGCTGCTACATCACAAGCATATCCCCCAAAGTGAGAGATCTCGGTATCTTCAGATTAGACACTTTGTGCACACCCTGATACGAGACGTGGGTGTCTCCGAGTTGACCCTCTTCGAACAGAGGTTCCTTACCCGCCGCAGACTGTAAAGCTCTACCTCTTTACATTATTCGCATCTCATGGTCAAGACATACGATTCTCCCCATCATACAGAGCTCGCTGGCATGAAGCCTTACAACAAACCTTTGAGGACGATGTTTGGTGCAGGGCGGCAACTAACACGCATCGCCTCACTAAGGGAGCGATCCTACAAGGTTATTGCACACAGGTATCTTTCGCCGGTGCGGCTTTCCAAACTAAGCCATACTTCCGATGCCAAATGTTTTCGCCACTGCGGCACTGTGGGCACCTACCTCCACGTCTGGTGGTCCTGTCCCCTTGTCGTACCTATTTGGACTAAGTTCTGGGAACTCCATTGATGGCTTCCCCTCAAACGGCTCTACTAAACATGGCGTAACAACAACACAGGTGTTGGCGCCAGGGCAAAAACTGGTGTTTCGGATCTGTGCTGCTATCAAACAAGCTATAGCTAGAAAATGGAAGGGTGTCCCACCTTCAGATGACACCCTTCAATCCGACATCTGGCATTTTATCTCAATGGAAAGGATTACGGCTAAACTCCATGATGAGATGCAGAAATTCTCCAATATTTGGGATCCTTGGATAGCTGCCTTTTCCCGAGGGAGCGCAGTACTGCCATTAGTGTCTCTCTGAACCAAAGCCCCCATGGAGATCTACCCTACTGGGAAAAAAACTCTTTTTTTTTTTCTTCTCTTCTTCTTCTTATTATTATTTCCCTTTGTCCCCCTCTTCTCCCCTCCCCCAACCCCAGTTGGTTGTTGCCAATTGACGACAGCTTTTACATATTTAACATGTGCCTTGCAATCTGTTCTGTAACTGGATGTACCTTTGTTTCATGATCCATCCACTGTACTAATGTCGACACTAAAAAACAGATTTAAAAAAAAAATATCACCCCTCCAATACTTAGTAATTTTTTTTATTCCTATAAAGTCTAAACCCATGGGATCTTTTTTATGTATTTCCGTAAACTGGGCAGATACGCTATGGGGCATATATCCTCTTCTAATATTTCCGATATGTTCATTTATTCGGGTTTGATTTTTTTCTCATAGTGCGTCTAACATATTGTATCCCACAGGGACAAGTTAGTAGATATATAACATTAGTATATTGGCAAATTATAACCTCTTTTATATCATATTTCTTATTTGTTACATTAGATTTAAAATTTGTAACTTGGAAAAATATATGACAAATGAGGAAAACATATCTTCATATATGTGGCAATTCCAGGATAATGTACAAAATAAGACTAGTGGGATGCAAAACTATATAAATAAAGATACTTTAGACAAATGGAGTGTCACGTCCTAACCAGGCCGCGGAGCTGCATATCTCGCTCTTGCTTCAGTTTCCCTGTTTTGCTTCAATCCATTCCTGGATTTCCTTTTGCTCTGTTCCTTGCTTCTGCTTCAGCTCTGTTTCCTTTATAAGGTGTGCTCCACCCGTGTGTTCTGTTTGTCTCAGTCTGCAGTCTAAAGGTATGTCTCAGTGCTATGTGTTTGGTTTACATGTTTGGTTTGTTTCGTATCTTTGTCAGCAGGGATTAGCGTTAGGACCCACCGTCATTGGAGTACTTTGGCGTAGTGGTGGGCTAAGCATACTATGGCCATAAGATGTGACGGAATCTCCAATAGTTATCAAACAGTCCTAGGCTAGTTTATGTATTTGGGTATCAGTCTGTCCTGTATACCCGGCAGCAAGGTGTCCTGTCCTGTATCCCCGGCAGCGGGGTGTCCTGTCCTGTATCCCCGGCAGCGGGGTGTCCTGTCCTGTATCCCCGACAGCGGGTGTCCTGTCCTGTATCCTCGACAGCGGGGTGTCCTGTCCTGTATCCCCGGCAGTGGGGTGTCCTGTATCCCCGGCAGCGGGGTGTCCTGTCTTGTATGCCCGGCAGCGGGGTGGCCTGTCTTGTATGCCCGGCAGCGGGGTGTCCTGTCTTGTTCCCTTTTGTGCCCTGTGTTATGTATATCTTGTCTGGTTATGTTTATTGCTTGTCTTGTTCACTGTTGTGCTTGGTAACATGTATATCTTGTCTGGTTATGTTTCGTGCTTGGTCTCCCTATCCCTTGCTTGTTATGTTTCTGCTATATTTCTCTGCTTAGCTTCCATACTCCCAGCCTGCAGCATCCCGCACGTGAGTCTTGTGTGATGTCTCATGCCTGTTCCTGGGTGCCTGCAGGATTTATCTTTGTTCTGGACTACATCCGCTGCTATATCAGGGCACTGGTTTTTGCCTGCACAACCTTATATACTCAACACCCAGGTGAGTGCGGTCACCCTGCAACCAGGCCCTGTCCAGCTCCACTACTGCACGCTGGGTCCTTTCAGTCATCAGCATGGACCCAGTCCGTGACATGGAGAAAGATTAAAAAAAAACGTGGTCTGTGTAATAAGATTCTAGATAATGGGGATCTACATCTCATAGAAATGAGTTCTATGAGATCTAATATGAATCTAAAGAACTAGGAATAACAGAACTGAAAGATATTATTTTGGAAGATAAAATAAAAACATTCAATCAATTAGTTTTGGAATATAATTTACCCAGTTCTGAAATATTCATGTATCTAAGAATAAAATCAATTTGAACACACGCACGATATAAGATTGAGAAAGATCTCGACTTAAAATTCGAAAGCATATTCAATAAGAGAAGTGTAAAAAAAATTATGTCTAAATTATATGATCTGATTAAAAAACTAGATGAGACTCCAGACTCAATCATAACTAGTTGGTCAAGAGATTTAAGGTCTCAGATTACAATGAAAGATTGGTTCACAGCAATAATTTTGACATACAGTATAATACACTCCATAACAATTAGGAAAAACTACTTTAAACTTATACATTGTTGGCATTTGACTCCAGTGAAAAAGCTATGTACTCAAACTCATCAGATAGATGCTGGAGGTGCAGCGGGGAAAGGGGAGACTATAAACATATTTGGTGGTTATGCAAAGATATAAGACCCCTTTGGGAAGTTACATATGAATTATTGGAAAAAATTGATAACATAAAAATTAGAAAAAATATAAATGTGGCTATTTTACATATTCTTCCCAAAAATGTAACCACAGAAAGAAAAATAGTGCATATACTGGAGGCAAGATCCTGGAAAGAAACCAAACTCATATCCAAGACACAGTTAGAGAACCAAGTATTGATTCAGCTGCAAATGGAAAAAGGGCTAGGTGGGGTTAGCCCTACTCATGAAAGGAAGTCAGTAATCTATGAGGACTGGATCAAAAAATAAAGAAAATTATGAATTAATTATGTCTGTAGACATCCATGCACCCGGCTTTCTTTTTCTTTTAATGCCAGGAGTTATTACTTGTTTGGTATTTGTTTTTGCTTTTTTTCTGTGCTGCTTCTGTTCTGAATAATCTGTGTTTTTTTCTTTATTTATATAATTTTTGTGAAAAAAACATAATAAGTAGGAAGAAATTGTGTCCGTGTTCAGTTATAAGTAGCAAGTGTGAAAAAAGAGTGGTAAATGTTTGTAAAGTTTTGGTGTCTTAAATAGTGAGAAGTTTCCTCTGTTAAGTGTGATTCTTGAATACAGATTATTTCTGCTTTTAAACGTTGCATTTCTGACCAGAATGTGTTACGTTTGCATGGTGAGCTCAATCCTCTGACATTAAGGGAAATGATGTTTTACATTTGTAAAAGGGTGTGCTGTATGCTCGCTCCTTACCATTTATAGTTTGGTTAATAAATAACATTTCTGTATTAAGCATCATTGTATCACCAAATCCATACAAGTGATATAAATGACAGTCTATTCTAGGATCTTCTAGACATTTGGTTGTAAAATAAAAGTTAAAAAATGTAGTGATGAAATAAAATGAATATAAAGGATGTTCGATTATTTTTAAGAATTCATTAAATTGTGAGATATACAAGGTCATTGATGATGAAAAGGGTTGCTTCAACATAATATATTGTTCAATAAATGTCAAACCACTGGTCCTCGCAAACACTTATTTACCACACTCCATACAATTTTCCACTTTAAGACATATACTGGAAAGACTCACAAAATCCCCCTCTAATGCATCAACAATAATATGTGGTGACCTAAATACCTTATTTTGTCCAGAATTAGATTCATCCAATAGAATTGTAACTGAAGACCTAATACAAACTGGAAAAAAATTCATGAAACTAATACAAGAGTATAAATTGTTTGACTTATGGAGAATTCAGAACCCTACAGCAAGAGACTATTCGTGTTTCTCTCAAAGTCATGGTACATACAGCAGAATAGACCACTTTTTGGGATCAAAGAACATTATACCCATGACAATAGATATGACATACCACCAACCCTCCTTTTTAGACCATGGTCCTATCTCTCTTAACTTAAATTAGGGATGTAAATCTCCTCACCATTTTAGATGGAGAATAAATGACTTCCACTTAAATGACAAGATATTCAAGCAAACTATAGAGACAGCATTAAAAGAATACTTTCAAAGTAATTTAGATGAAGACATCTCAAAGGCAACAATTTGGTTGGCACACAAACCAGTTATAAGGGGGATATGCCTAGCCCATTCATCCAGGATAAAAAAGAAATCAAAAGAGAAATTAGATAACTTACAAGTCCAGCTATACAATCTGACTATTAAACATAAATTTAACCCCACACCTCAAGTAAATTCCCAACTGGAAGAAATCAAAAAGAACATTAATAAATTACATGAAGAAAAAACAATATATATATAATAGGCAAATTAAAAGAAAGATATTGTGCAGGAAACAAGAAAACAGGGAAAATGCTAGCACACAAATTGAGAAAAAAGGAGGCCCACACCTCTATTCCTTACTTAAAAGATATCAGTGATACTAAACAATACAAACCTTCCAAAATGGCTGAAATATGCTTAGAATTTTATAAAAAACTGTACAATATTAAAGACTCGAGAGAGGATTACCAACCCAATCTTCCCATGAAATTAATGAATTTTTAAATAAAATACAATTACCCCAAATAAAAGAATCTCATATAGAAATACTATCAAACAAAATAACAAAGGAGGAAATTGAAAAAGCGATCTCAGATATGCCAACAGGTAAATCACCTGACGGATTTACAAATTTTTACTATAAAACTTTCAAATCCATTTTAATCCCTAATTTATTGAATTGTTACAGAGAACTGCAATCCTTTCATCTGATACCTCAGGATACGAATAGAGCATTCATTGTAACCTTACCAAAACCCGGCAAAACACCGACAACTTGTGGCAATCTTCACCCTATATCTCTACTAAACCTAGATTATAAATTATATGCCAAACTTTTAGCAAACAGACTAGCCAAAGCTCTCCCCAGTTTAATTAATTTAGACCAGGTAGGATTCATCAAAGACAGACAAGCCCCTGATGCCACAAGACGGATCATATATCTCATAGACCTAAGTAATAGAAAAAAGTTGGATGCCTTCTCTTATCACTGGATGCAGAGAAGGCATTCGATAGATTAAACTGGTCTTTCTTATGGGAATGCATGAGGAGATACGGTATCCCTGATGAATTTATACAAATCTGTCTGGGTCTTAACAATAAACCTTCAGCACAAGTGTTAATATCAGGAATCCACTCTCCTATTTTTGACATAAATAATAGAGCAAGACAGGGGTGTCCCATGTCACCTCATTTATATATATCCTCTCTTTAGAGCCACTTGCACAACTAATTCGCCACAACAAAAATATTAAAGGGGTAAAAATTACCAAACCAAACTGAACAACATAAAATCTCAATGTTTGCAGATGATAATACTTTTACAGTCAAAATGAAATTTTTAGACCAGTGGGCAACAGAAATAGAAGAAACAATAGATGATGAACAATGGGATCAATCATTTCCTTTACTGAAAGACCCAACCAAATGTATAAAACTATCAGAACTTCATGCTAAAATGCTTTATCGGTGGCACTACACACCTGAGAAATTGCACACGTTCTATCCCCAAAGACTGAATTTATGTACCAAATTGGTACTCATCTACATATATTTTGGTCCTGTCCACAAGTGTATCAAATCTGCTCTCAATTATACAAACACATGAGTGAAATCCTAAAAATCCAGATTCCAATTGATCCAAAGATAGGGATTTTGGGAATCTATCCGCATTATATACCACACAAATTCAGGAAACTTTTAAATATAGCTTTTATGCTTATAAACAGTTTTTAGCTAAACTATGGAACTCAGAGGAGCTTCCAACCATACCAATGATCATCAAAAGAATGAGAGAAACTAGGAAAATGGAATTGGCTTTTCATATGGGCAACCAGACAATGTGCACTTTCAATAAAATATGGGAAAACTTTCCATCAAAGGAGCATGATTAAAATAAATAAATAACATATTCATAAAATCAATTCATTATCCCTAGCTATACTTCATCAAATATCATTAAGTTGAGGGTTAGAATAAAGATGACGCATATACATAGATAAACCACCTCATATCGCAGCAATGACTACACTCCTTGGAAATATAATTTATCCATACTCGTGTTTAAGATCAATCTATAAATATCTGAAAACATACACAACTTTCCCCATAATGGTTGTT
The DNA here is from genome assembly GCA_009364415.1 of Spea multiplicata. Classification (NCBI taxonomy): domain Eukaryota; kingdom Metazoa; phylum Chordata; class Amphibia; order Anura; family Pelobatidae; genus Spea; species Spea multiplicata. The sequence goes on along the minus strand of VKOC01024867.1, from coordinate 18,838 downwards.
TTTTTTATACTTTAATTTTTCCTTCAGTTTTCTTTTACACTTTCTTATAATTTTGTTCCTTTTATCTTCACAACTGATTATCTTGAAATATTCAATCTTTATGTTGTGTTGTATTTTTGGCATTATGATGTATTTACTCTGTAAGCAGAGTATCAAGGTCACATAGAATGAAATGATCTCGGTGTTCCCTTGACCTTGTAATATCTTTGTCATTAACCAACACATTTCTTTATTCTGTAACAGAGTTTGATATACATGCAAAAAAAATCTTTAATAAAAACTCTCCAATAAAAACTTATATATTATATATAAAAAAAAAGTAGCAAGTGTGACATATCTATGGACTTCATGATTTACAACAAATTCATAAATGCAAGAATTATTGCAGTGTTATTGCAGGCAGAATAAAATTAAAATTAGTTATTTTGACTGATATGTTTCCACAACACAAGGGGGAGGTAATTTATGGTACCTATAGGTACACCTTCCCTCGGCTTATACCACCTCTGTGCCAGCTTGGAAACTTGAGATGAACTGGAAAAAAGTATAAATTTAATGATAGGGAATTGGTCAGTGTGTTTACTAGGGGTCAAGACCTAATTTTGAGTAAGTCGCCATCTTTCCTTGCCCTATGGACAGAAAAATAATTACTTTACTATTCAAGTGAGTAGTTAGGTTTTCTGTAATTTCTACTTTTTATTTTTATCTGTTTGGTGTAAATAATCTGTTTATCATCTGTTTTTTGTATGCACTGTGGCTATTTTTTGTTCATAATAAATATTCCTTTATTAAGTTCTGCCTTTGTCTGGTAAAGACTCACGACACCTGATTAGACCATTTTATTGATAATTTGAATTCATCTAATTATTGTGTTAAAGTATATTGTGTGGGTTTTTAGGCTAATTCACTTGGGGGACCAAGGCACTCCATTTATAATAGGGTACGTTCTCCTGGTGTGTGTGTGTTTGGGTGTTGGTGTGGCAGAGCCTTTCCTGGTGTGTGTGTGTGTCTGTGTCTGGGTGTCGGCGTGGCAGAGCCTGTCCTGGTGTGTGTTTGGATGTTGATTGGGCAGAGACGGTTCTGGTGTGTGTGTGGGTGTCGGTATGGCAGAGCCTGCCCTGGTGTGTGTTTAGGTATCTGTGAGGCAGAGCCTGTCCTGGTGTGTGTGTGTTTGGGTGTTGTGGCAGAGCCTGTCCTGGTGTGTGTGTTTGGGGGTCGGTGTGGCAGAGCCTGTCCTGGTGTGTGTATATGGTCATCTGTTTCCTGGCACTTTAATGTCTGTAGGAATAACTTGAACAAATTTAATTTTTTATTACCCAGAGATAAACCGCCCTCCTGAATTTGTAGTCACTTCAGAGGCCCAGAAATCAGTGAGAGGAAAAGTAAAGGTTTTGTATTATTTACTCTGTTTCAATCTGCATATTTTATTAAAAAGGATCAGTGGTACTAAATTGTGGATTCAGACGTCCAGATTCAGACGTGATGACTTTTTTAGTGTACTGATGTACTCCCAATCCCATCACATAAGATTCTATCTTGTATTATCGGCCGAGCACTGATGTCGTCTTTATCCAGTATACATTAATGCTGAGAAGTTAAGATTCTGTTTATTTTATTTATTTCTATAAAATGGCTACCAAAATCCTCAGCACCAGGCCCATGATGTTCTTAATCCGTCCCTGATCAACTCAGTGTGCGTCATCCATCTTAAATCCATCTTGCACCCACAGTGTGTTCCAGCCTTGTGCAGTTTTATTTGGCTATTTTAAATGGTTTGTGAACTGCCTTTGTTTTACTGTTTAAGTACATTAGTATTGATAGAATCGCCAAATTTACCCTGTATTAATATGCATTATAAAGCTAAAAGGCCATATTGTCTCTCAGTGAAAAATGAGTGCGGACCACGCACACTTACATTTCTGATGAAGTGGCCAACTGCAGAAAAAACTTGGACGCCCCTGTTCTATTCTAGTCTTCTGTAGCAATAATAGTAATATTACAGAATGTCAGGATTCCACCCTGTCAGCCAGGACTCTGTATTTATTTTACTTGGCGTCATATCAGCGGCAGCCTCTAGAGGCCTCCTGTGTGTACACAGTACCCTGTAGGCTAATGAGCAGACCAGCTGCCTCTGCTTCCCTGGGTGTGACCCTTCTCACTCTGGAGCACCCAGACCTAATCAGTGCAACCAGCTGAGCCTCATTGACTGGACTGAGTCTGCCTATTTCATCCTGCTCTGCCCTTCAGTCAGGGCCTTTGCATTGAAATTATAGGCCCTGTACCTGATCCTGTATGGTTCCTACCTTGTGCCCTGTCCAGTGGGCTCCCTGCCATATATATGTTTTCTTGCTAAGAGACAGTTTAACCTGTATTTGCTTGTCCTGCCATAATATACAATACATAGCATTACCTGGAATTCTGCCTGTCGTGTATTCCTTTGTGTCTGTCTGCCTTCGGTTACCATGCATCGCTGTGTGCAGATAGAACACCAGGTATCCCCTGCAATGAGGCTCCTACCCAACCTGATCACCTGGGCCCTGACACAGAAGGTTTTAATGGTATGGCATGTCTTTTTGCAGAATGATACTAAGGTCTGCAACAGTGTAGTCATTCTGGGTGGAACAACTCAAATTGTGAATGATTTAAGTAAGCTAGAAAAATGCATTCAGATCACAGAGAAGTGACTTGGAAGAGAGAAACTTAGGCATAATTATTTCTGATGACTTAGAAGCTGGGGCTTATCTAGGGTATGGCACCTATGGCTCGTGCCATAGGCGCCATTTGAAAGGGGGCGCCAGTGAGCGGCTTTCAAACGCCGTCTTTTCCTTTTTAGGCGCCCCTCATTCTTCTCCACGAGGCCTCTACCTCCGTCACGGCTTTTCATGCTGAGCGCGTAATATGACGTCATATGAAGCAGCGGGCACCAGTGAGCGGCTTTTAAACGCTGTCTTTTTTTTATTGCGGAGGTGAGAGAGGGGCATCTAGCAACCCCTCGGCGCCCCTTCTCTCTCCTCCGCATCAAAAAAAAAAAAAGGAAAAAAGGAAAGGGGGAAAAAAGGAGGAAGGGGTTAGAAAGTGATAAGGGAAGGAGTGGGGGTAGAAAATAAGGGAAGGAGAATCTACTAGTGTCTAATCTAAAATGAAATTAATTACTACCACCTTATTTTGCTTGAGACTGTCTGTCAGGTAAAAGGGTTAATAATTTATCCAACATAAAGATTAACCAGTCCACTACTACCGTTAAACTCAATCTAGAATTTGATAATTCATTTTATTATTAATTCATAATTAATAAACAAATTATTAATAATAACTTAGTTAATGATTTAATAACTTTATAGTTCAGATAATCTTATTAGTACTGGTACTGCAGCTCTTTAGTTTGTGCTTTGTTTTAGCAACAGCAAGAGACCAAGTCAATTTTTCTTAATTAATATTTAATTTTATTTCATTATGTTTTGCTCACCTCAGTCCATCAGTGAACTTGTTGGGCTAGTGAGTGCAGCCACATAAGTGCTGTGGTTTTTTTTGATCAGCAAGCAGTGACGTTAACTGATTAATATTTTCTCATTTTACATTTTATTTTAATTTTATTAAACTTGGGCACCAGGGGGCTGTTCGTGTTCGTCTTATTTTAATTTTATTAAACTTGGGCACCAGGGGGCTGTTCGTGTTCGATCATTTTCGTGCATCGTCTTCGGAGTGGGGCGGGAAATCTTCGTATCGCGATATATTCGCCTTTTCACTGTTTTCTACTCTGGCGCATAGATTCTGTGGACATCTTTTGTGTTCGCGTTTTTCCGTTCGTTTACGCCGGTTAGGAGCGGTTACGAATACCGTGGTTAACACATCTCTGGCGCCAGGAGTTTAGAACTTGTACTTATGAGCAACTCTAGTTGTCGTTCAAGCAGGGGGCTCGCTGCCATTTGGTGATGGCAGACAATGCCCCCTGCTGTACTATCCAATAGGGTCGCCTCATACAGACTGTTATAAACTCCTGCGTTGCCGTAACTTACCGCATAATGATGCCCACTTTGGTCTCTTCCCAATAAAGGTCGCTCGTAAGAACAGTTTTATATATCTAATTGAACAGGTGAGGACCGAATCCAGTGCCATCTCAGGTAGAATTGCGATTGGGTTTTTAGTAAACCTCAATTGCGCAACTTAAACCCGCACATCCCACTGCGTCTCCCTCCCTGTTCAATTAGTTAGTCTGTGCCGGGTTAAATGTCCGTACGAGCGACCAATAAAGTCGCTTGCACGGACATTTAACTAATTGAACAGGGAGGGAGACCAGTGGGATGTGCCGGGTAAGTTGCAGCATTTGTCTTATAATCGAGCAAATATGGTATTTTAACCCATTCCATATACTAATGGGTTGATCACTCCCTGGATCAATTTGCTAATACTACTGTCCTTTTAACAGTTGTAGCCCTTTATGTTATGCTTAACAATAATATATTTAATTATCCAATATTTTCTTCTTTCAACCTAATTATGGATGAAAAATGTTGATTATGCAGCTATTGATCCTGGACTATACCATTGCCTAATCCTTCTGTACCATGTTTTGGTCTGCTTGTGTATTATGACCTTGGTTGTGCCAACCCTTATTTGTCCTGATACTGACATCAGCCAGTTGATCCCGTTCCAGACTTCTGTCATCTGTTATTCCTTGTTCCAGACTCCCATTATTTGCCAGTCCTTATCTACAAACATGATTTGAACCTTTGGTCAAGCCTTCTTCAACAAACTGTAGACTGGAGGAGACTGGAGGACAAATGCCTCCATGAATTTAACATATTTAGCAGTACCTTGGGGATCACTTCTGACATTTAGCAAAATTAATGAACAAAGAGTGGAGAATCCTATGGAGTTCCAAATCTGCTAGCTGCTGGACAGAGCAATGTGATATGCAGCCTTTGAAAAAAAAAGAATGCCTGGCCCTTGAACGATTTCAGCCCTTTTTGTATGGCCCGGAATTTATAACCCCCTAGTCTGGTAGAAGTTGGTGGCAATGGCCGGAGCTTAGAAATATTGATTGGATAAAGACAATAAGAAAAGAACCCATATGGGTTATAGGCTCTGAGAGCTGTAATCAGTGCATGATTTTCACAAAACAGTACCAAGTGTCACTGTCTTGGGTAGCTTTAGCAAACAGTGGGGATCAGAGATTAGTTGGGGAAATCTTCTAATCTTTATGATCAGTGGAGGTCTATACTATTGCTTCTTTAGAGCTCTTAAGTGGAGTTCAACACCTTGCAATACTAGATAGCTATAGCTATTCTGGTAAACTGGGTGGTGGCTGTACCCTGTCCCTCTCCACCTCTTTTCCTGCACCTCCAACACATGTGTCCCAATTTAGACATATGAAATGCTGGAGGTTTGCTTTGCAACAGCACATTTGTAAAAGTGATCCAGAACAGTAGGGCCAGTTTCCTCAGAACTGATTTTTTCGGCGAGGTTTGCCGAAGGCAGTTGCTGGAGGACCTGAGAAGGGTACATGTTTTATTATCACTACGTTTCGACCTCACAATGAGGTCTTTATCAAGTTTGATAAAGACCTCATTGTGAGGTCGAAACGTTGTTGTCTGTTTCCTACAATAAATCTGTCTGATGGAACCCCTGAGTGCCTGGAGCCTTCTTCTATTTTTGATTTACTGGGGAGCTGGCCCTTCCTGGCACAGCTAAGCACCTGAGTTCCTGTGGGGAGTGAGTGCAGATTCCTAATTCTGGTATTTCTGGCTCATTGACTTTTACTAAATTCTGTCTTAACACCTTCCAAAGTTCCATCTACTTTGAACTACAAATATCATTGTGTTACAAAATTTGCTAAGCTTTGGAGGACACATTTTTGATACTTGGAAATTTAGCTTGTTAGATTAGCATTTCCTTAACAGCACTATTAGCTGTTGATAATAAATGCAACAGGTTTCCAAAATAAACATGTTTAATCAAAACTGTGTTGGAAAGTGATACGACAAAAGTTGTTATTGTGATTATATAAGCTGATCCTGGGTTTCCCAAAAACTGAGTTGTTGAGTTAATCACAGTCGGTAACCATGAAGTGGGTGGTCTTTGTGCTCGTTTGTCTCCAGCTGTCAGAGGGATTAGTCAGGTCAGTGTAATATATTTATATCTACAAACTTTTTTGGTGCTTATGTCTCTTTACCGGACACAAAATATTATTTGCTAAGCATTTAGCTCACAACTTGGTAAAATGTGTCAGATATCGACTCAAATTCCTTATTGAACTGTAGCACTAGTGGGTTTGTCGGAGAGATCTCTAATCTCCTATATAACTGGACTATTCACTACAGAGTGCTTAACCAACACGCAACTGTAGTATTGTTTCCTTGGATTGCACAAGCCTTGAGGGTGGCACACTAGCATTTAATGTCACCCCAGTGCTCTGCACAAATAGAGGATCACTTTAAAGAAGAGGAGGATGGATGTACTCTGTTATATATCTCACCAAATTAACAAGGGGCTAAAGAGGGGATGCAACTGCCTCTGCACATTTTGATAACCAGATTTGGACTATAGAGAACATAATTACCCCTACTGCTGCTCCAGCTGCAGATTGGGTCCTGCAGTATGTGGACACTAGCTGAATATGCAGGGCTGCCCTGCTAAATACCAAGTGCAACCTGGCATTTTTCTAAATGGAAAGCAAGTAAAATTTTAAGTCTCTATTATGATGAGGCGTAATGTGTGAAAATAAATACTTGGAGTAGACTTCTAGTAAAATGGGGAATTACAGTAAATAAATTCTTAAAAATTGTGTGATGTGCATAAATCTACCCTAAAAAAATCTGTAAAAATATTTTAAAAAAAGGCAGACAAAAAAGTAAAGAATGAAAACACGGTTTTGGGGAAAAAGCTTAAACTTTTCTATTTGTTTTCATGAATAAAACTAATCTGGGCATTGCTATAATTAGCATATGGGAATGATTAAAAAATAAGAGTCGCTCATCCTTACTATTAGTAGCATAGTCAATGCACATTATTATAATTGTTGATATGACTGGACTGTGTCTGACTGACACTCCACATTATTTTTGTTCAGAGTCCCTCTCAGCAAATTCAAATCCATCCGAGAAATGATGAAGGAAAAGGGTGTTCTTGAGGAATTTTTAAAAATGTACAAAAGAGACCCTGCCATGAAATACAGCTTTAACCACAAAGATGAATTTGCAGTGGCCTATGAGCCTATGTACATGGATGTAAGTATAACATAGATGTGATATGTTAATGTGTGTAGAAGTACTGTACATTGATATAAACACATTCACATTTGCAATTTCTATTTATTTCACTTTTCATTGTGAAACATGTTTCTTCTATAGAAAGAGCTTGGAAGGCCTTGCAAGTATAGTTGCATAAGGGATTTTCACCTCAGCAAAAAAAAAAACAACTTGCAGATCCAGTACATCCCTTTTCAGGGGAGACACTTTTCAGAATCGGCTTTTGAAACTCTTCCGCAGCCATCAATTTTAGTATATAATTCCATGGCTATATTACTGGTAGCAACAAATTGAGGCATTGATAACACTGAAAATGGACAAAAGTCTTAAACTATTAATAACAGTGGCATGCCTCACCACCTTGCATCACAGCTGTGGTGCTATACATCCACTCATCAATTTCGCACATTGTGTAAATTATGCCATCATACTCCCAAAGGTTTGGATTGAGTACAGGACAGGTTAAACACATACACACAAAGATATTTTACATTCTTTACACTCCAGCACTGATGAGGTTAACCCACACAAAAACTACACATACATAAAAGTTGCACTTTGGCATTGAAGGTTAGCTAAACACACATGGAGATTTTGCACTGCAGATTTAAAAAAGTTCCCTACAAACATGGAGGCTTTGTATTCCACCTTTGAAAGCACTGGACAATGAATTTAGTTTTCTGCCCTTTCCAAGACATTTTTCTTCTTTATTTAGCTGTTTCTCCCCGATATTTGCTCTATTAACCAGGCCTTCAAAAAAGTATGGAGCTTCCGGACACACTGTCTCCCGTTTCGCAGAAATGGAAAAGGCTGTCTCTGTGGCTCTGCTTTTTGTGGAAGTACTCTGAGAGGAGCTTCTGCACTTCTCATATTGAAATTCTTTTTCCATTATTCTCCTCCAATTGGGGAGAGGGTATTCCCACAGGCTTCACCCTTTTGCAGAAATTCTCCAAGAGGCCAGGTTAAGGGAGCAGATAGCGGAGATAATTGGACAAAGAGAGAAGGCAGAAGAGGGAAGAACAAGTAGAGGCAAGAGAAGAAGCAGAGCTGCAGGAAAAAAGACAGGAACACAGATCGGTTGGAGGGAGTAGGGAGACAGAGCCTGAGATAGCATACATACACGCAAGCTTACACACATACACACAGCCCAACACACACACTTACAGATTCATGCTAACACACCATGTCCACACACATATACACATTAATGTTCAAACATACTTATGTATTCAGGCTCAGAAACATAAGTGAAGATTTATACACACTTTTACATATACTCTCACATATATCCTCACTGACTCCCTTACCCTTTCACCCACTCAATCTATCCCTCACTTTGTCTCACCTGCAGTTAGTGCTCTCTCTCTGGCTTGCTTTTACTGGAGTTTTGGGCCAGACTGGGGATCAATTGCCCTGTTACACCCTGGGTCAGGCACAGACCATGGTGGGGCATAGAACAGAACTGGATGGAGCATCTGGGTAAATTTAAAATGCTTATGTCACGGAGCTGGATAGTACGACCGACTACCTCCGCTGACTTGTGCTCCCTTAGCCTGGCACAACACACTCTTTCCCGGTTTCCCAGTCACTAGCCGAGACTCAGTGTAAGGTATGACTAAAACAAAGACTAATTTATTTTTCACACACAGGGCTGGATATAGCCAGCAAAGCACACATTAACATAAAACAAGATATTGGGATACAAACCACCCCTTAATCTGCCTTCCAGAGACAACAGGGTCAGTAAAGGAATTAACAATACAATAGGGGTCCCAACCTCCACTATCTATTACTGGCCAAAATCAGTTCCAAGTTTTGGCCAGGGTAAATGTCTGCAGTGGTGGAACTGGGGGGAAGGGGGGACAACATAGTATCCTGCTGGGGTAGCAACAGAAGTCTTTACAAAGTCAGGACCCATAGTCAATAGGGTAGGGGCTGGCTGTCAGGCCTCTCCAGTGGCCACAGTGATGGAGGGTTCCGTCACAACTTAAATTTAAGATTATGGTCAAAGAGGGAGAAACAGGAAAGGGGGTTATTATTCAGGCTGGGTTTTTACCCTTTTTGCTTTCCTAAAGAATCTTTTCATGAACCCTGTAATGGGAATTTTGGACTCTGACAACTTAAACTGAATGTGAATGTGGTTTTCATCACAGGCCTGCTACTATGGGCAGATCAGTGTTGGAACCCCTCCTCAGAACTTCATGGTGCTATTTGACACTGGATCATCTAACCTTTGGGTTGCTTCCACATACTGCCAGAGCTCAGCATGTCGTAAGTATCATGCAATACAACATCTGTATTGCATATGATCAACACCCTATGAAAAACATGCCCAGTCTGGCCAGTGGGCCCACCTGGGAAATACAGTGTAAAAGTGAAGTGTGTGGCTGCCTTAACTTTTAAATGATTATGGACAAACATCCCAGATTTTGTATGTAGATTGGAATTTCAATTGAGAGGCAGAAAACATCTGTAATGCAGGGCCATAGCTTCCATGGGGTGGAAAGGTGATCAGATATTAAGATTACGCCACCTCCTTTATGTAGATAAACTAAGGAGATTTGGTTCTTTGTCCCATAAATCCTCAATTTACTTTTTAGTATGATTTTGGTATCAACAGATATTTTCCTTTGATTCTTATCTCTCTACATCCACCTAGAGTTAGCCCCTTCATATTTCCACAAAAGGTTTTAGATAGATCTCTTACCACTCCACTCTCTTTGTATCACTGTATCACAATCAAAAGAATATAGACAAAATAGACCTTCACCTCCCTCCTACCCCTGAACATCAGAAAAAATCCCTGCCTTAACTTATAAATGCTCAATAACTGTAAGACACTCTTAAAGACTCAAGATTTGTCATATACAATTTTGACCAGGTGGTATAGGGTTCAACAAGTGCCCAGATGTACCTGCCTCCTACCTTCTTCTGTGGTTATCCGAATTATATGAAAGAGTGATGACCCCAAGTGTGAACAGACTCCTGAAGCTGTGTTGCTACACTATACTAATAAACTAAGTAGGCTAAGGAGTCCCTCATTTATCATAACCTCAATGTAGCTTAGAAGAGCGTGATGTCGTAATTCTCTTCTATTGCTCCCTTGGCAGGAGTTTTGGAACTGACCATTTGAAGTTCTTCTTATAACCAACATCAGACATGTAGGGAATTTGGGGCAGCTTGATGTACTGTACTATAGTAACAATACCGGTGCTAGTAACATTGAACCATACTAACTACCGTATATCATCTATTATTAATTGATGTCTGTTACAAGAACTTTTAGGAACATCTTGAGCACTGCTTCATTTAATTTTTCTAAATCATTTCTTCACACCATTTGTTTTGCTTTCATTTTGCAGTGGTACCTTTTGTATCTCCCAGTTTCCACACACAGTTATAGTTGCATCATAATTATTTGGAAATTGTACCTAATGTCTATGCACTATAACTGCAATTTGATGAACCCTTCTTGAAAAAATATCTATGTTGGGGCAGGGCTGGATTAATAGCATTATGGGCCTGGTTCTGAGAATTTTGGTGGGGCTTTTTTTACAGAAATAAAATAGAAATAATAGACAGAATCTTAACATCCTTGGCATCCATGTGTACTGGATAAAGAGAACATCAGCGCTAGGCATTCTCTGGATAAGTAAAAATTAAATAATTCAATTTATTGCTACAGTAAGTAAAGCGCCAGGAAAAAGTAGACAAATGACCAGCCACACACACAGGACAGGCTGTGCCACACCGACCCCCAAACCCACACACACCAGGACAGGCTCTGACACACCGACACCCAAACACACACTACACCAGGACGGGTCTGTCAACACCCAAACACACCACTGGGAGGCTCTTGCTGCTACACCGATACCCAAACACACACACAGGACAGGCTCTGCTCACCAACACCCAAACCACCACACCAGGGACGGGTTCTGCAACACACCAACACCAAACCACACACACAACCAGGACGGGTTCTGCAACACCAACACCCAAACACACACACCAGGATAGGTTTTGCAACACCCAAAAACACACACCAGGACAGGCTCTGCCACAACGACACCCAGACACACACCAGGCCAGGCTCTGCCACACAACACCCAAACACACACACCAGGACAGGCTCTGCCACACGGACACACACAACAGGATAGGCTCTGCCACACTGACACTCACATCCGGACGGGTTAAGTTAACAATGATTTTTAAAATTGTGTTTTTGCCCCCTTGCGTATTGCCAGCCCCACATTGTGTACTTATACCACTCATCCAGCTTTAGTCTCAAATCAGTCCTGGCACCCAGATTGTGTCCAAACGCCCTGCCTAGCACCCAGATTGGAAGCATAGGACTTGCCATCTTTGCCCCAAAACAGCCTGTCTGTGGCATCTTTGCCCCCAAAACAACCTGCCTGTGGCATCTTTGCCCCCCAAAACAACCTCCCCATGGCATCTCTGCCCCCCAAAACAGCCTGTCGGTGGCATCTCTGCCCATTGCACACAGCCTCCCTGTGCCATGCCCCCCACTTACACATCCATGCTATTCACATATTGACAAATATTAATTTACAGATACTCATTCAGATATTGATTCAGATACTCATTAATTCCCTCATTCAGATACTCATTTACATATACTCATCCACAAATATTCATTCACTCCTTCACAGATACTCATTCATTCCCTTATTCATATACTCATTAATTCCCTCATTTATTCACTCAATTTCACATACTCATTCATACAGCCTCACCCAACCCCTTACCTTAACAGCAGATGTGTCTGTACCACTCGGGGGGCCCACTGCATCCTTCTGTGTTGCTTCTATTTACTGCACAAGGGAAGCAGAAGCACAGCTGGGTCATGTGACATACGTGATGTACATGACCTTACTCAGCTGGGTTCCTGCTTCCCCTTGGCGGTACAATAGACGTTGCTCACATAGTGTGCGAGCAACTCACAGGTAAGTAGCGGGTCCCTGCGGAAATGATCATCCGGCAGGCCCGATTGCAACCACGCTTCCAGGTGGAAGCTGCCTCTTTTGCCTGTGTTAAAGATGGCCCTGGTGGCCGCTTCAGCCACGCATTGGTAGAGGCCTGGAGCTGCAGCTCCATCAGCCCCTACGTTAATCTGGTCCTGTGTTGGGGGTGGTAGTGTTTAGATTTAAATGCAAAGTTACGTGAGGGTGTGCATGTTAGAGTGAATGTGTGTGGGTTGTTAGACTGTTTTTTTAGTATACAGTGTTTATTGTGTGATATGTCAGTGTATGAAGTTAGAGTATGTTTGTTAGTATACAGTGTATTGTATGTTAACATTTGGTGTTAGACTGAATGTGTGTTAGAATATGGTGTTAGGTTGTGTGAGCAAAGAAGGTGGGGTGCAGAGTGACATGAAGGGAGCAGAACATTGATCAGGTGGAAGCTGCCTCTTTTGCCTGTGTTAAAGATGGCCCTGGTGGCCGCTTCAGCCACGCATTGGTAGAGGCCTGGAGCTGCAGCTCCATCAGCCCCTACGTTAATCTGGTCCTGTGTTGGGGGTGGTAGTGTTTAGATTTAAATGCAAAGTTACATCTATTTGTGAAAGCTTCATAAATAAGCGCCCATTTCCTTGAAGAATATCAGCCTTACATCAATGTGTAGTTGACCTAGTGTGCTGAACTGTAGTGATGCAAGTGAATTGCCTGTGCATCTATTAGACAGCCTGTTTTTTTCGCTCAAATAGAAATCAACACTCATTTTGCTTCCCTGATCACATAAATACATAAATGAACAGAAAGAAAGAATGGCCCTTTAAAGTTGTTTTTGACATTTCTTTCAAATATATTTAATGAAAGTTTGCAATATACAACAATGGGTTGTAAATGGGTAAAAAAAAGGGGATAAACAAGACTAAACAGGGGAGGGGAAGGGAAAGGGTACTGTCTCCATCCATCAACCATAAGCATTAATACATTTAATTATAATACAATACAGTCATTAAATGCAATAACACAATACGTTATAGGCGTATATGTTAACATACGTATTAAAAGGTTGTATATTATGAGTACAGGAGAATAAATAAAGAGTTAAAAGTATCTATAATACCATCCGTGGGGAGATTATAAAATGAGTTTTATATTAAACAAATATATATAGTATCTCACAAAAGTGAGTACACCCCTCACATTTTCGTAAATATTTTATTATATCTTTTCATGTGACAACACTGAAGAAATGACACTCTGCTCTAATGTAAAGTAGTGAGTGTACAGCCTGTATAACTGTAAATTTGGTTTTAAATAACAAAATATCAAAATAACTCAACACACAGCCATTAATGTCTAAACCTTGGCAACAAAAGTGAGTATACCCCTAAGTTGAAATGACCAAATTGGTTCCAAAGTGTCAATATTTTGTGTGGCCACCATTATTTTCCAGCACTGCCTTAACCCTCTTGGGCATGGAGTTCACCAGAGCTTCACAGGTTGTCACTGGAATCCTCTTCCACTCCTCCATGATGACATAACGGAGCTGGTGGATGTTAGAGACTTTGTTCTCCCCCACATTCCGTTTGAGGATGCCCCACAGATGCCCAATAGGGTTTAGGTCTGGAGACATGCTTGGTCAGTCCATCACGTTTACCCTCAGCTTTATTAGCAACGCAGTGGTCATCTTGGAGGTGTGTTTGCGGTTGTTACCATGTTGGAATACTGGCCTGCGACTCAGTCTCCGAAGGTAGGGGATCATGCTGTGCTTCAGTATGTCACAGTACATGTTGGCATTCATGGTTTCCTCAATGAACTGTAGATCCCCTGTGCCGGCAGCACTCATGCAGGCCCAGACCATGAAACTCCCACCACCATGCTTGACTGTAGGCAAAACACTTGTCTTTGTACTCCTCATCTGGTTTCCACCAAACACGCTTGACATCTGAACCAAATAAGTTTCATAATGGTCTCATCGGACCACGGGACATGGTTCCAGTAATCCATCTCCTTAATCTGCTTGTCTTCAGCAAACTTTTTGCGGGCTTTCTTGTGCATCATCTTTAGAAGAGGCTTCCTTCTGGGATGACAGCCTTGCAGACCAATTTGATGCAGCGTGCGGCATATGGTCTGAGCACTGACAGGCTGGCCCCCCACCCCTTGAACCTCTGCAGCAATGCTGGCAGCACTGAAACGTCTAGTTACCAAAGACATCCTCTGAATATGACACTGAGCACGTGCACTCAACTTCTTTGGTCTACCATGGCGAGGCCTGCTTTGAGTGGAACCTGTCTTGTGAAAAAGCTGTATGGTCTTGCCCACCGTGCTGCAGCTCAGTTTAAGGGTCTTGGCAATCGTCTTATAGCTTGGCCATCTTTATGTAGAGCAACAATTTTTTTTCAGATCCTCAGAGAGTTCTTTGCCATGAGGTGCCATGTTAAACTTCCAGTGACCAGTATGAGAGTGTGAGTGTGAGCGCAATAACACCAAATTTAACACAACTGCTCCCCATTCACACCTGAGACTGTGTAACACGAACGATTCACATGACACTGTGGAGGGGAAATGGCTAATTGTACTCACTTTTGTTGCCAAGCTTTAGACATTAATGGCTGTGTATTGTTATTTTGATGGGAAAACCAAATTTACATTATTATACAGGCTGTACGCTCACTACTTTACATTGTAACAGAGTGTCATTTCTTCAGTGGCGTCACATGAAAAGATATAATAAAATAGTTACAAAAATGTGAGGGGTGTACTCACTTTTGTGAGATACTGTATATATATCTAGTTATGGAGGGTTTTTTTTACAAAATATTAGATTCCCACATATCCCAGAAATTTGTATGGGTTTGTATACAATAGGTGACGGGCTTAACAGTGCCAGTTCATACCCTTTATTCTCCACTATCAGAGAAATATTTTCTTTAACAGTTTTTGCCATTTCTCACTCGCTCGAAAGAGTTTTCTAATAGTCACACAGGGCCAGTCCTAGGCAAGAATATTCTCGTGTGCCCTCCCCCAGTCTTTGACAGAGATAGATTTATTTTATTCTTAGCATTATAGAGCAGTGAAGAAGCTGCATGCACAGGGTACATAGGGTGCATTACACACAGACACAGAAAATATTTGCTTGGCCCCTACTCTGCACAGCTTCTTCACTGATCAATGTTCTGCTCCCTTCATGTCACTCTGCACCCCACCTTCTTTGCTCACACAACCTAACACCATATTCTAACACACATTCAGTCTAACACCAAATGTTAACATACAATACACTGTATACTAACAAACATACTCTAACTTCATACACTGACATATCACACAATAAACACTGTATACTAAAAAAACAGTCTAACAACCCACACACATTCACTCTAACATGCACACCCTCACACAAACTCATTCTGACACTGTACACTGACACCTTCACACACATTCTAACACTGTACACTGACATCCACATACCTACTCATTCTAGCCCAGTAACTTTCCCCTCCACACAGACTTATTGTAATCTTGTACACTCCCACACACACATTCTTACACTGTACACTGTTACCCTGACACAGACATTCATTGTCACACTAAACACAGTCTATATAGAGTATATATATTGTTTCCATTGTGCATTCTGCTCCGTATCACACACATACATACTACAACCAGCTACCTACCAGGTGCGCATTACGTGACCCTGGGAAGAATTGCCTGGGTGCTGCGGCACTCCCAGGCAGGTGTCTGGTCCGCCTGGTACTAAGACCAGCTCTACAGTCACATTTCCCAAAAGAACTTTCCCAAAAGAACTTTATTTTTGTTGTTGTTTAATCTCAGTGTGTATTATAAAATCATAATCAGTATGAAATCATTCATTCTGTACAACATTTCACAATTCACCTGAAAATTGCTCTTCTTTCTTAGAGAACCACCCTCTGTTTAACCCAAGCCAATCTTCTACCTATACCTCAAGTAATCAGCAATTCTCTATGCAGTATGGCAGTGGAAGTCTCACTGGTGTCTTTGGTTATGACACTGTGACAGTAAGTTTGTTTTTTTAATATATTTTAATTGCACCTCACAATATGCAATGTGAATAACTAGTACGATGTTTTGCGCTAAACATGTCTTACCATTAAACCTGTGAACTAGTTATGTCCGAATCATGAATGAATCGTTCTTTTGATCTGATTCTTTTCAGTGATCCGGATGAATCGGTTCAGTAGACTGAACGATTCATTTGTAACAGTTCAGTCTGTGAATCATGCAGTTGTAACCTGATCCTATAGTGAGTCATCTGCAGAGCACTCAGACACAGACTCTGGGATCAGGTTACAGCTCATTCATTCACAGAGGAATGATGACTCATAGAGTCAGAGAGTCGTTCAACAATTGGAATGATTCAAAGATTCGAATGATTCAAAGATCCGAATCTTACAGAGATTCGAATCATTCAGAGAATATCACTGACACAATACTGTAAATTAATTTATTTATAAAAAAATAAATTGGTCCTTGGTCCACTTAGTGGGGCGCTGGCTGCAACTCAGGAACAAATCAGGAAACAAAGCAGGAACAAATCAGGAACCAAAGCATGTGGTCCTCAAACGTTAATGTCAAGGCCCAGACTGCAGAGGTGGGCAGGTTTATGAAGGCTGTCTTGATCATGGAATCAACTGCAGCTGGACCTGATAATGAGTCAGAGTGGTTCTGAGTGGCAAGGGCGGCCACTAGTGGCTGGAAACATGAAATGAATAAAGCAATGTATAAACAAGTCCAGCCAGCGCATGGTGAAACGTTACAGCCCCACAGCTTGATACTCCCCCTTAGATATGCCTTATACACCCCTATATGCCACTGTGCCCCAGATATGCCTTATACCTGCCTATATGCCACTCTGCCTCAATGATATGCCTTTTTAACCTCATTATGCCACTCTGCCCCCCCCAGAAATGCCTTTTAACTCCCTATATGTCACTCTGCCTACAGGAATGCCTTATATCCCCCACATGCCACTCTTGCCCTTCCAACTTACCTATGCTTCCCTAGACTCGTTCCTTGTAGTTAAGACTGCCTGGTGTCTAGTGGGGGGAGCCGGTGGACGTTTGCGCAATGCGTGTAGACAACCGTTGCTGCCCGTTAGTTCCATCGAGTTTTCTATGACGGAGCACCGGCGTGACTTGACCTTCCGGTGCCCAGTCATTGAAGCCCTGGCGGAAGTGCCGGCAGCATCACGCAGACAACCTCCACTGCTGCCAGTCCTTCTGCCGGGGCTTCTATGATGGAGCACAGAAGGTCATGTCACGCTGGCGCTCTGTCATAGAAGCCTCCAGAGGAAGTACCGGCAGCAGCGGAGGTTACCAGAGAGGAGGATCCAGGTCCTCTACAGCTCTGCGGGGGATCTGGATCTTAGTCTTATAGTCAGACCTCTATTTGAGGTTTGATTAGAAGATGGCCTCAAATATAAGATGAGGGTTATTTTTCAGAGCATTTGCTTATAATCAAGCAAATATGATGTTCAGTTTCAGTTCTGTGCCAGTCAACCCTAAGCAGTTACATCTCTTTTACAGGTACAAGGCTTGACCATCACTAATCAAGAGATTGGTCTGAGTATCAATGAGCCTGGCACCAACTTTGTCTATGCTGCCTTTGAGGGTATCTTTGGTATGGCTTACCCAGCTCTCTCTGCTGGTGGTGCTACCACTGCCATGCAAGGAATGCTGCAACAAAACCTGCTGACCTCCCCCATCTTTAGTGTCTGGCTGGGCAGGTAAGTTTGGTGTAATATGTAATTTAGAAGAAAATCACACTTTGTCACCAAAATATCTTTCTCCTCATATTAGTCAAACATATTCTTTATTATTAAAATCTATGCCAAAACAGGACGTCTGGGGAAGAAGTCACCATCAGGCCCTACATTTTACCAAACTTTTAGCTAGTAAGACTGAGAAGAAAAAGAAGATGTCTTGGTTTTATTAAAAAAATAAATCACATGTTCTTTGGACAGATTTAATGAATAATGAAGCAAGTCACTTCACTATGATACATATAGCCTCAAAAGGAGATAGGGATATAATTTGGGCATGTATAGATCAGTATGTAGCTGCTATTGAGACAACATGACTTATACTAAACCTCCATACACCCCTCAAATCTTACACATTTAACATTTCAGAGATCCACACTTTGCTAAACTTAATTGTTATAAAGCCACCCGTTACTACCCCATCCATGCCATATACTGTAAGCCCCAGACTTGTATCTCTCCTCCACCAAACATTAAAGTGGGCAATATGCATTCGGGGGGACTAGCCATGAGGAGGTGGAGCTTCAGAATCTAACCCCATACAGCCCCTATTCTCACCTCAGTTAGTCAGGGCCGGAATAATAGCATGTTGCTGTGGATTTTGGTGGGCCTTTTTACAGAAATAAAACAGAAAGAATAGACATAATCTTAACTCCTTGGCATCCATGTGTACTGGATAAAGAGAACATCAGTGCTAGGCAGATAGTATAAGATAGAATTTTATGTGATGGGATTGGGAGTACATCAGTAAACTAAAAAATTCATCACTAATGGGATGCCTGAAGCCACAATTTAGTGCCACTAATCCT
>VKOC01024866.1:0-11404 GCA_009364415.1 Spea multiplicata | reverse complement strand
ACAGCATATACATACATATATATATATAAACACATATACATACATATATATACAAACACACATATACACATATCTATACACACATACATATACACATATTTATACACATACACACACACATATATACACACATATATACATACATACATATAAATACATATACATATATATAAATGTTTTCCTACCTTTCCTCTTCTTCTTCTGTCCTGTCCTTCCGGTGCAGTAAAGAAGGTGGGCGTGGCTTCAGTGCTGTGTGCCGGGATCTGACATCAAATCCCGACACACAGCATCAGTTGCCGCGCGCATAGCAAGGGAGCAGGATCGGAGGTCTGCATTAACAGACCTCCCGCTCCCTTGATTGATTTTAAGCCGGTTGGGTGAGATTTTTGATCTCCCCAACCGAGCTTGCTCCTACAGCGGCGGACATTAATGTCCATCTCTGGAGGAGTGCCAGGAACACCCTGCCCGCCCCCCCCCCGCTCCCCGTTAGGTACTGTGCGCACAATGTTAGTATGTGTGCGCTCCCTCAAAAAGTTATGTGCGCGCGCACAAGCGCACAGCTTAGAGGGAACAGTGCTTACCACCCATGTTTACTGGCCAACTACTCCAATCCGGTTTATGTTAAAATCCCTAAACTGTCCTTCAAAAAATATACATGCAGGGTAATATTGGTAGACTAAGTCCAGAAGAAAGAGTACATGCGAACATGTCATCTTGAGCCCTCATTGTTGGTTCCTACTTGAAGACAGGGTTAGGGTGAAAGGTTACTTTTATTGCCAGAATTCTTTGGCAAATTCTGACTTAGCAGTCAGGTTTGGATAGCATAAAACCTACAGAGGAGTTAATACAATCCAAGCGTACTGTATAATCCAAACCCATAGCTCAGTATCACTATGCAGAATGAGCACCGTTGCCAGATCCACAAACTGATTGCTTGTTTCCATCCTGTGATTACATCATATATTATTCATGTGTCATTGTTAAAATGAATTGTTCAAAAATTAATTTACAAGGCATAAAAGATACTGCAGTACATAACAGTCATTTAACAGACTGAAAATAGCAAACCACAATCGTGATGATGCAGAATCTAGTTTTATATAAAGCAGAGACTTTCTACACATACACAAACACCATTTGTTACAAATAAATATCCCTAAAAAATGATATCTTATTGCATGTGCTAAGGGTTGAAATGATCCAAAAAATTAGTGCACTCTGGTCTTTAAATGAAAACTGAATCAGAAAACTGGCTTTAAGGTTAAAATATCACATTGGCGTTTTGGGTCAAAGCATGAGCCTTTACAAATAATATATAGTAAATATTATTATATATATATATATATATATATATTGTGACAGAATCCCAGAAATGGGACAGAATGGTACAGGGATGTGACAAGAGAATGACAACCACAGGAAGTTAAACGTGTAAGAAAATATGCTTTTTACTCGTTTCGTTTTGGGTCCCTGGGGTGGCTTATCAGAAGAGAAGGGTGGGCCCTTTTTCTCCCCTGTATATATTCTTGGCAACTGCAGGTATAGTAATCCAGTAATCAGGATCACTAATGAACACTGGCTTCACTAACTCACTAATTAATAAGACCAGATGATTTAAAAGGGGCAGACATAGCTGATAAAGGCTTTTGTTTGTTTGCAAGGTGGGAGTTGGGTGTATGCTAGGAATGCTATGAAAAGGCTGTGTTAAAACAGGTTTTGGAAAAAGAATTCTTTATTGTATATTTGGAAAATGGTGTGGCCGTCCCAATTGTAGTTAGGACTTTAGTGTTCAAAAGAGCTAAATAAAGCCCACAAACTTTACAAATATTGAAACCTGCAGTATGGAGTCTATTTAAAAACCTATCTGTGGTAAATGATCACCCTGGACAAAAAAGAGAGTGTTTTGCCATTAATAAAAGTTAAAATAAGCAATATATTACAAACCTACCTGATGTGTATAACACTTAGGTTTGTGAGCCAACTGAGTGGTCCCTAAATTCGTATGACTATCACGATTATTCCCAACCTTCTTTTAAGGTTAGTGACCCTATTTAATATTATTTGCTAAAGTAGAGTGTGAATAAGTCAAGATATCATTGGGATACAGTAGAATCTTTGAGTTATCAAATCTTATCTTCCATGAGGAAAATAGTTCCTTACTTTTCAAATGCAAAAGTTCGGCAACAAATTATAAATAAACGTAGCTCCTCTAAAATCTATGGAAGCAATCCCTTTAGTTTGTTCTATGATAAATCATATCTACCCGTTAGACTACAAGTTGACTTTGAAGTGAGGTGTATTAAACTATATATATTTTTACAATGAAATTGTTTAGAGATGTCAGTTGGACACATATAATAAAAGTTTTTAAAAAAATACTGGGATTTGTTTTGCTGCAGAATAACTGGGACATTTATGGCTAGGTTGAGTTAGCAATAGTGTCGCTGTCCAGGGTGCTGTAGCAGGCAATATCTGTTCATATGTCATTTATAGGGGTAGTAGAAGTATTATTAAACACACATCTATAGACACCAGACAAGCCGGAAGGCTTGTTTTTTCCCCCCCGAAATCTCATGGTGCCGCCACAACAAAGGGATTCCGGGTAGGTGCATGCAAATAAGGTCAACAATGATCACCTTTTGCCTCTATATGTCATTTATACACACACCGCACCCGCCCTATTGCACATTCCGATTATTTTAGCTTTTATAGTACCTTCGATGTGTTTAATATTAGTTACAACAGGGTTCAGATGTATATCCAATACATAACTGTCTACATGAACTCAAAAATACCATCAGATTAACTTGATTAGAAACCAAATTATATATAAAAGCTTTCTATGCACCTTTCCTGTATTGACCTCTGTAGTATTTTTTTATTCATTCCTCTATTTTTGTGAACCCATGCACCCACAGTATGTTTTCATTATTGTGTCATAGGATTTCTTATGCCTGATTGGCATGCTTTGGAAACAAGATATTTTTGGGTGTAGGGTTGGAGTTTACACATTAAGTTCAAATGTAAAGTAATACAGTTTTGGTTACATTTATGTGAACACTTCTTTGTTCGCATAAAGTGAAGCCATTAGCAGTAATTTGCTACTTTTAGTAAAAAAAACAGATAACAAGGTTTCTAAATCATCTGCTGATCTTTAGCAGGGTCATATCTAGCTGACTTATTCTCATTACCATTCATCAGCAGAAGTGTATTTGCCATTGAGGTGTTTGCACCCTGCTGCCCTATCCATAGCCACTGTCCTCAATGCAGAGTGCCATGTTATCACAGGGTATGACTTGTTGGCTTGATACAGCCTCCATAATGTAAATGGCCCAACTGGGCAGATCAGAGATCTCCCTTGTATCCAACCCATTGAGCATTGCCACACTAGTAGGGTTGGATCAAAGAGACAGAACTGCCTCCCTTTTTAGCAGGGGGGGGGCTCGGTCCCTAGGTCTAGTGCCTAACTGTGCCTTGGACTTCAGTGATCAAGTTTTAGCTGTCTTGGGCTATGAAATGTCCATCAACGTATCAGTCTGATCCTGCCACAAGGACAGTCGAGGCAAATTTCTCCTGCACAAGGGAAACCACAACCCAGACGTATGGTTCTGGACTGCCATTGAGGCCTAGATGGATACCAATTGTACCCCACTGATGAGGCTAATGAAGGCCAAAATGTATATCCAGGGTTGTTGGCTCCATTGTGCAAGGGAAATTTGCCCTGTACTGCCTTTGGGGAAGAAACAGAGTGATATGTTGATAGAGATTTTCAGATGCTCCCAAGCAGGGACAGACCATAGGGCAGGATATGAACTGGCTGTCTGTTCTTGTTTGGGCTCCTCAATTATTATTTTTTTTACTAAGCTGATAAATGTTGTTTTAGAAATCAGCCATGTGTTGATGGTGCAAAAATGGGATCAAAATACCACATTAATTGTGATTGTGTGGCAATGCTTACATTTTTTTTTCAAGATTTTGTCAGTAATCCAAAATAGTAGTATGAAATATTTTTTTTTACATCTCATGACTGCTCCAGTCCTGCTTCCTCTGCGTGCAGAGGAAGCAGGACTGGAGCAGTCATGAGATGTAAAAAGTCCAGAGAGCTGCAGTGCAGGTAAGTATGCGTGATTGAGGGAATGAATCTGTGAATGAATGAGTATATGAATGAATGAGTGTGTGTGTGTGATAGCATGGATGTGTAAGTGCTGGAACCTAGGCATGATGGGACTGTGATTGCTGTTAGCAATCACACTCCTATCATGCCAAGTCAGCCAATACATCAGGGGCATCCAACATGCGGCCCACGGGCCAAATGCGGCCCGGGAGACCTCGAGGTGTGGCCCGCGTGAGATCGGCAGCCAGGATCACAAGAGCCCTGCTGCTTACTTGTGGGAGGTCTTATTGTCCTGCACAGAGGAAGCTGGAGGCCGCGCCCCCTGCTGAAGTCTTTGAACGGCATCGAGAGCTGTAGTGCAGGTAAGGGAGTGGGGGTGTGGGTGTTTGAATGAGTATGCCTGATTGAGGGAATGAATCTGTGAATGAATTTGTGTGTGTGTGATAGCAATGGATGTGTAAGTGCTGGAATCTAGGCATGATGGGACTGTGATTGCTGTTAGCAATCACACTTCTATCATGCCAAGTCAGCCAGTACATGCTGAAACCTGGCTAGCTGCCCCCTTGTGTATTGATGCTGCCAGCAGTATGGTGTCTGCACGTACAGCCACCATGTACTGTCTGACTTGGGATGATAGGAGTGTGATTGCTAACAGCAATCTGCTAACAGCAGTCACAGTCCCATCATGCCTACGTTCCAGCATTTACTGGTTTCCTGGGTATAAAAAGAGTGTGTTTGCTGTTAGCAATCACACTCCTATCATGCCAAGTCATATTGTTGATTTTTCTTTTGTACAATTGTGGTGTTGCTTTTAACAAAAGTGTAGTTAATGCACTAAAATTGGACATAAAATACAATAACCATCAATTTATATATGATTGTTGACAACAATCACACTCCTATCATGCCCAGCCAGTACATGCTGGAATCTGGGTATGCCTGAGATTGCTGTTAACAAATCATAATATATAATTTTTTGTACAATTTTGGTGTGTGTAACTTACTTTATTAAAAGTGTGGGATTTTTTAATTATTTTTAAAGGTGGGGGTCATTTTCGGTTTTGGCTACGTGAACAATGAATTCTCGGTTTTGGTCCAGAATTTTCATTTCGGTGTATCCCTAAAATAAATA
This sequence comes from Spea multiplicata, assembly GCA_009364415.1. NCBI lineage: Eukaryota > Metazoa > Chordata > Amphibia > Anura > Pelobatidae > Spea > Spea multiplicata. The sequence goes on along the minus strand of VKOC01024866.1, from coordinate 6,158 downwards.
AAACTTTCTAGGCCCAGAAATCAGTGAGAGGAAAAGTAAACGTTTTGTGTCGTTTATTTTATTTTAATCTGCATATTTTATTAAAGGCTATATTTTCTCACAGTGAAAAATGAGTGCGGCCCTCGCACGTATACAATTCTGACGAAGTGGCCCACTGCAGAAAAAACTTGGACATGCCTGCAATACATGCTGAAACCTGGCTAGCTGCCCCCTTGTGTATTGATGCTGCCAGCAGTATGGGGTCTGCACATTACTTACAGCCACCCTGCACCAGCATGAACTGGCTGACTTGGCATGATAGGAGTGTGATTGCTAACAGCAATCACAGTCCCATCATGCCTAGGCTCCAGCATTTACTGGTTGCCTGGGTATAAAAGTAGTGTGAATGCTGTTAGCAAAACACACTCCTATCATGCCAAGGCATATTGTTGAATTTTTTTGTCCAATTGTGGTGTGTTGCTTACTTTTAATAAAAGTGTGGTTAACACACCAAAATCAGACAAAAAAATACAATAAAAATATTAATTTATATATGATTGTTGACAGCAATCATACTCCTATCATGCCTCACCAACCAGTACATGCTGGAATCTGGGTATGCCTGAGATTGCTACAAACAATCATTATATATATATATAATTAACATTGTTATTAATTTTTTTGGTGTGCAACTTACTTTTATTAAAAATGTGGGATTTTTTACTATTTCTAAAGGTGTGGGGGTCGGTTCCGGCTAAGTAAACCCTGAATTTTTGGTTTTGTTCTAGAATTTTCATTTTGGTGTATCCCTAGGATAAATAGAACTATTTCATTTTTACTTATCCAGAATCCTGAATTTTGTGTCATTTACTTTATTTTATTCTGCATATCTTATTAAAGGCCATATTTTCTCACAGTGAAAAATGAGTGCGGCCCTCGCACATATACAATTCTGATGGAGTGGCCCACTGCAGAAAAAACTTGGACACCCCTGGTCTATATGTTGTAGAATAAATGTGTATAAGACCATAGACAGTCTTATTCTTCTGTCAATCTCATGAGACAAAGTGTACCTGTAATAATAATATGCAAATGTTTCCTGTGTAGAGATCTAAATAAGGAAGACATTAAGTTTTGTGAAATTCCAGATATCTAGCACTTGCAAGCAACACCTGGTACCACAAGTACACTTATGTTTTATTTATAGATTAGTAATCATCTTCTTTTTGTTCGGGTACTTTGGTGACCAGGTTAGACGAACTGTGTAGGTTCTCAGCTGACAAGTCATCTAAAATCTTCTGTTCCTAATGCAAATGTAGTGCACCACCATATTCCAATATCTATTACAACTACTGACCATTAAAGGACCATTAAAGAAACTATACATTAACCCATTAAAAACGTCTGTTGTCCTGTGATCACATAATTTAAAATACAGAAATCATGTTCAGTCCAAAATGCAACAGAAGATTCCAACAGGAAGCAAGAATTGGAGAAAAAGAAGACTAAATAGTTAAGAAGGAAATATATCTTAGAGGGTACAAAAATTTGAGTAGGAGAATCTAGACCCATTATTAGACCCCTCCCGCGAAAGCTTTTCCTGATATCTTTTTGATAGATAGGTAAAATTAAATACCTGGTTTGCAAAACAAATGTAAGCTTACAAGTATTTTTTATCTACTATATGAGATAAATGGTTTGCCCAAAGCGGCTGGAGAGAGAGACAGCATTAGTTATTGTTCCTTTGTCGCAATAAAATTTTGTGTGCAGTTGTGTAAACGTCTTTATCAATTCAGTTCTTCCCCACACAAGATGATCGGTATAGAAAACACTGAGATTGTGTAAAATATTATATCTGTAAAGTTGAGACTTGTAGAAGTAACCTTTTCAAAGCACAACATAATTGTATTAGCTGCATGGATCCATTCATATATGTAGCATGATTGTTCAAATTATTTACTACTTTTTGGTGGAGCATACTTCCTAGGGTTATGATACTACAGGGAAAAATGTAATTTAAGAAACATACAGCATTAAAGGAACAGTCTAGTCCTGAAATTTGTATTTTGTTTTTAAGGGAGAAAGAGACATAGAGCTCAAAAACATATTCAGAAGTGAATACAAATTTTAAGACATTAGCCCATCTGATAATTTAATCAATTAGAGTGGAAATGTATTTTTGCAACTTTTATAAACATTGCCTTATAGAAAGGAACGATCATCATGGGTAGGGCACCAATCATCAATCAACTTCAAAATACCTAAATCACCTCCACCCACATAATGTGTCGACCTCAGTGGTGTTTTATTATCATTTAAACACCCCCATCTCACTCAGCACAGGATGGGTTCGGGGGGAATAGATGGGCTCCGGGGGAATAGATGGGCTGTTTACACTAAATTTAAAATACATTTTTAAATTAAAAACTAATTTATTTCTTTTCATTCCTTTCATTTTTTACTAAATTTCGCCAGTTTTAGGATAAAAACATTAGACTTGCTATTGACTATGAAATTTTAAAGTAGCATACCCTTATTACTAACTTATATACTATATTAGTGAATATATACTTGTTTTGCAAGTCATAGCTTGTTAGGAGCATTCAAGTGTACTCACAGTCAGTCAATCAAGTGAAACCTCAAAAGAACTGACCCCTCAAATTGTAAGGGAATTGAGCACCTTATCTCCCCTTCCATGCTGTTTGTTGCAATATAGTCCAAGCAGAAAACACCTACTTTAATCGCGTAGCACTTTTTATCCTTTATTAATACCAAACATGGAAAAAAAATATAATTCTGGTATAAGCAAGAATATTGTAAGCTTGATTGAGCAGGGCCCACCTCACCTTTCTACTGTAATATTTACCCATTGTACAGTGCTATGGAAGATACTGGGGCTATATAATTTGATAATTAATACTATTAATATATATTTTTTTTTAACAGTAAAGCTCAACTTCAAAGCAATGTTTAGATATTGATATATTGTACAGGAATGTGAAATTACCATGGCCACAATCTCTGTGGAAGAGTAATCAATTACATTTTCCAGTGCTTATGAAAAGGGTGTATATTAAGAGAAAATATTTATGGCCTGTGATAAATAATGATGTCAAAATCCTGAACCATGCCAAAGAACTAAAATATTCCAAATTTAACATCTAGGAGAAAGGTAATAATAGGACACTACAAGCAGATCTTTCGATAAATTATAATAGCCTATTCTGGTATATTTTACAGGAAACAAAAGAAGCTAAGTAGACAAACATTTAAACAGACATATAAAAAAGCAAACATGAAATTGACTGGGGATAAGATCCATGTTAAATTATTTCCCAGAAAGCAGCAAAGAATGACCCCATTGCAAATTGTAACATGCCACCTGTGAAGGCTACTCAAATGCTTGTTTCTTCTGTTTTCAATTGTGAACCTCCTCTAAATCTGAAAGAAACACAATTCACTTTTACTAAGTAGGAGATTGTGTAAGAGATAGACAACTACATCCATACACCTGCAACCTTTTTAAAATAAACGTGACATTTTAAATGTTTTACAAGCAGTGCTAGGAGATCAGATTGCCATTGTGTGGTTCAGGTCATATTAACTATTTCAAGATGTAACAGCAAACCAGTAATTAAGCATATTTTTGCTAATGTAGAAGTGCACAGTGGTTAGCATACCAATTTCACTTTCTTTATTCAAAAAAGAAGAAAATGCTTTTAAGCAAAAAAAAAAGGTAAGACCCACAGAAAACGGCAATTAAATAAAAGAACATTGCGATGAAACAATATAAAACATAATATAAAATAAATGATAGAAAATAAATGCACAATAAAAACTTTAACATCATCCGTTAAATGAGTGTTAGCTTTATGATAGAGTAAAGGTTGAAACCGAGAAAAATCTTAATATTCTCTCCCTGGTAAAACATTTTACAAGTAAAAAAGAAAATTAAACACTGAAAATGTGTCTTTTTGAACAGTTTTTGTTATGTCTGAAAGTGAAGATCTTTCTACTAAAATCATCCACTTTATAATAAGGCTTATAAATGTGAATATATTAAAACTCTTTTTTTAATTAAATTAAATCAACAAATTACGAATTAGAAGTATTGATAAAACGAGTTTTTCTATATATTGAAAATCATGTCTGGGGACATACAGTATGTACGACGTATAATCTGATAACAGGAATGTCCTCATCAGTGCACTTGCACACGAAGAAAGGAGTCTGGGGCCGTTGCTAGAGTAATTCTGCATACAGGGCTTTCTCCTTACCTTCTTTCTCCTTATCTTCTTGAAGCTCTGTAGGTACACAGTAGACTGTCCATTCACTAGCATTGAAATGTCAAAATATATTGCCATAAATGAATGTTTTAAATGCCTATATAATATATCATCTATACATACTACCACCGGTATTCAAAAATCATTGCATACTATTTCCTTGCGCTAGGTGAAAAAAATGGCTAGAATACCTTAATTTAACAGCAGAAATACTGTAAGAACACAATCCTTTATCGTTGGACCAGGCACAATGATGGTAAGGGGTGAAATAGAGATCCTGAAAATGTATCAAGGCTTTTGTCTGAACTAATTGCATGAGAATAGGTTGAGGAGGGTGCACTTTGGTGGTTTTATGTTTCCACAAAAAGGCCACTCTACATTGTGGCTGAATGGTGAGATAGAAGAAAAACACAGCAGAATATTCTTGTCAACCTGTAGGATGCATTTACCTATATTCTCCCGGCCTATCTGATTGTAATAGAGTAGCAGATCTCTGGGAAAGATAATAGGTGTAATAGGAAATACTACAGAAATCCAGAGAGTGGCTATTTGAGACTGGGTTAATGGCAAAGTGCATGTCTTCCCATGTACAGGAGAGGTGGCTTATCTGCCCAACCTCTACTTACAAAGGAGAACAAGTTAGTTACATGCACAGGTGTTCGTAAAGAACACAGGCTACTATGAGAAACGAATGTACAAAGTTGCCATGTGGCATATTGCTGCACTCGTTCTGCAGTTACTAAACTCCCAGAAGGAGAAACATGAGATAGTGGAGGCTCCAATAACAATAATAGTGTATCTAGATGAAGCTACCTTTGACTCTACCCTCCTTCTTCTTGATAAATATGTAATGATCTCCACGTGTTATGCAATAAGTGGTTGGTGTATGGGTTTGGTAAAATTCTAAGAGTTCATTTTAAATTTTAGAATGCATTTAGTTGAAAAAAAAACTAATGTAATTGTTCAGTTATACAGAAGTACCGGTATATTGTTTTTATGGTGTAACAGATTATTTATATTTTATATTTGCTTTGACAGCTTTGCGTGCTGTTTAGTACAAAACCACTACAAAAGTACTACAAAGGTTTTCGGTTTTTTTACATTGTTTTTAGCATTTTAGTTTAGTTTTGTATTTTTGTTCATTGAACTACAGTATCTGCTGGTGCCCTCTGGGCCTATGCACAAAACGTATTAATAATAAAAGAGATAATAAATCTCAGTGTCTCCAAAAGCAGGCCACGGGTTGTTTTGCCTGTTTTATAAGAAGGGCAGTGTCCTTGGGTTTGCAGACACTATTAGCATCCAATTTTATGAAAATTGTACACTTCTATTGTGCGTTGAAGGCTTCTACATTTTTTAAACACTAGGTATAGCTATTCCTTTCGCAATAGAACTCCAGTGTCAGATCCTTGGTTCCATTGTGCGGTTGTTACTGATTGTATTGCTTGATCTCTGACAATGCTTTGTACCTCTGGCTTTACTTGAACTCTGCCTGCCCTGAACTCCCAGTCTGATTGCTGGTTTTGCTTCTGGCCTGCCCTCTGGTATATTGAACTTGGTTATTGCTACACAGAGACTTTTTTTTGCTTTTTTAACTACCGTCCAAACTTCAACCTCGTCCCCAAGAAATTGGGCATGATTATGAATTCTTACCCTGCTTACACATTGCATAATCCATATCTTACCCATTCATACACAGCAGAACTCACGAAAGTCTCATCAGCAAGTAGAGCTTCGTGAAGCCAGGTCTCTAAAAGCAGTACCTCATTGTCATTGTGTTATTGTGTCACTCTTAGTGCTCAGTCTGGCATATTTTGCCATTCAGTCTTTTTTCTCAAGCACTGTCTGCCTCTTGGATGATGATAGCTCTTTTACTAAGCAATGCTGCTTTAA
>VKOC01024863.1:0-12133 GCA_009364415.1 Spea multiplicata | reverse complement strand
GTAATATAACCCCCAGTGCTGTATACAATGATTTTATCTCATTTTGCCCCAATAAACTCCCTTTATCTGCAGACCTGGAGCCGCCGTTGCTGTCAGTCATGTGATATTTTGGGTGACTTTCCCGGCTCAAACACCACACTGAGCTGATGCTTTATGGCGATGCTAACAAAGTCCTTTCCTCCATAGACTTTCATTAGTCAGGGCGATTACGACTGAGCCATTCTATAGTATGATAAGGAGCCGGGTGTTTGTCTATTAGATAACAGAGTGAGAATCATACAAATGGCTGATATGCAGCTGCCGGAAAACAAAACTGAGGTAAAAAATAAAACATAAAATATTTTGGAAAACGTATTTTTAATCTGAAACGAGAAATGGTTGGAGTTCCCTTTTAAATATCACTTATACTCGCTTGCTGGGGGAAAAAAAATCATGTATGGTGACAGCTTGAGTTATTTCTGGGTGTCACACATATTGGGTTAGGAGATATTCCCCTAAATTGCGCTCCGGACTTTTTGTACATGGCTGTTACAATATTCAATAAAAATTACAATTTAGAAAAAAAACATTTATATTGTGTATTCATGTGAAAGAGATTAACGTTAAGTACTAAATTTAATCCAAGATCGGTGAAGTGGTTCATAAAACATTCGTTTAAAGGAAACCAGATTCAGATGTATTTTTGCTAAATTCTATATACAATTTTATTTCAAATTTTGCTTGATTTTTTTTTAAATAATTAATAAAATCAAATTTAAAATATATCAATGAGTTGGTAAAATAAAATGGTGTAATAAAAATATCCCATTGGTATTTTTATTATCTTTTAACACCCTCATCTCACCGAGCACAGGTTGATAGTTATTTAAACCCAAAGTTTTCCAATTCAACTCGCATGCCCTCACATGAGACACGAGAGTTTTTAAGTCGCTGACACTCTCATGTCCTCTCAAATAGTGAATATAAGAGTTGTTTTGCAAGTATTTTGCATAATTTAACTCTACTTTCTTCTTGACTTCTTAGTGAATAGACCCATTTATACACAGGATGCCAACGAGGTAGAGAAAAAGATGCATGAATTATATAATGGTTGGCAGTTAAACAAAATGAATCCATAATAAAGCAAATATCATCTGATATCAACATAAGTTGGACAAATATTGTTTATCACATTTAAGATAATTGATAATTAATAATTAAAATAATTTTAAAATGTAAAATATATCATTTTTATCTCTCTCTCTCTATATATATATACATTTGTATCAGATAAAGAGGATAATATATATAAAGTGTCATTTAAAGCGCAAAAAAAGTTAGCTTTAGAATTAAGTGATTTATTGGGGGGAATTGCTGGAAATAAAATAAAAGAGAGCAAAAAAAAAATTAAAAGCCCCCTGAAAAACAAAGTCAAATTGCCCCCTAACTAATCCACCATGTGAAACAAAACAAAAACATTCTATAGATTATCGCCATACGATCAGATAAAGTCTCGGTTGGTTTTGCTCAGTTAGAATTCTAAACCAGTCAAAGTAAATTTAGTAAAACGTTTTGGGTGGAAATGAGACGTTATGGACAGTTGCAGATCAAAGTGGGGACCTTTCATTTCTTTTTCCCGTACTATCCCTTTAAGAAGAAATAATTGAGTAACCGATGAAGTCGCGAAGCAGACAATTCATGGCAAAGAGTGAATATTTTTCAAAGGAAAGATTAGGCCACTTAATGGTCTCTTTATGAAACATATTCCGGCAGGAGGTTTTTAGCCTTTGATCTCCTTCACAACCCCGTAAGACAATTTAGATTTCTTTTTCACCAAAAGCTTTTGAAAGTATTTGTTCCTGGAACGTTCCAGCTGAAAATGTTTAATTTTACATTGTCAAGTGCCCGCACTCCAAAGAACGCACTTCCATAAAGTCTGTGTATTCAGAAATAATAATGAATTGTTTCCAAAAATCAAGGTTTTCTCAGAGATAATATCGTTTCTTATGTTTTTTTTTTTTGGTCTTTTTTTTAATACTTTAATTATAAGAATTATTCACATCCGGCCCCCGTCTAGTCGCCGTTTCCCCTGCTGTAAAGACTCAAACCTTAATCAGTCGTTGGTCTCGTCTTAGATTCAGGAGCCGTATGTCTGTCCCATGCATGTTTAATCCCCTCGCTGTATTACCCTCTACCACCTCTGCTGGGAGGCTGTTGCTGGTTTTGCAGAGTCATATATGTTAGGTTACAGTAATATAGCACTATATATTTTTTTCGCAATCAATTTAAGATTGCATATTTAAAGTAGCAAGTACGAAAACATCGAGGGTGGTCCCATAGACATCGGTGGACGGTCTCGCTGACGTCATGGTGGGTCCCGCTACTGGTCTTCAGGGCAGAAAATCGATTAGCTAATGCTGGCTCTGCCACAGGCTGCCACTGATCTCAACTTCTATAAGTATTTAAACTAAAAATATCACCAAACATTAAAGCCACCCAAGTGTACAGCCTATAGGTAGCTGTATGAAATAAATACAGTTCCATGCTAAGGGCTTCATCTTTGAGTGTCGGCAGCCGCTCTCATATCTTATCATTAAGCACCCGTGAGCAGTAATATTGTTTCTCGAAGACTTCCCCACCTGATTGAATCTAGCGTATTTTTGTATTTTATATAATAAGATCCGTTGTGGAAGACATTGGAAGTGACAAAGAACCTTCTTCATAGTCTTTGAGATGATAGTTTATACTACAAATACATCGCTTATTATATCAACTCGGGACAAAACCCCATGCTGGCCTCGGAATCGGGCTACATGGCACCAATAAAGGAAGCCCATTGTTGCTGGTTTGTTTTGTATACACTGGAAATTTCTAGGCATTATTACATTAGTTGAGTGGCGCCCAGTGTTCCAGAAAGAATTAAAAATGGTTAACCAGAATCAGAAACATGTTACTTTCCAATAGATCTAGTTTCTGATCTATGTATACTCTTGTGCACCAGTGGCCTCAAGTGGTTGGAGGATATATTGCATCTTGCATTGACTTGAATGGGGTCCATTCAAATCATCATCCATTGAGGACCAGGTACATATATACATATATATATATATATATATATATATATATTATATATATATATGGATGTAACCATATTAGCCCAGGAGAAGTTGGGCCAACATAGAAAAAACTGGAAAATTACCATGGATAGAAAAAAGACTTCCGAGGTCTATTCTTCAGACAGAAGCCATAATGGAAGATGGAATGATTCCATCTAAAGAGTTGACCTCTTCCTGTGAGGTCCCAGAGGTTTATGGAAGGTTACATTTTTTCTATGTTGGCCTAAAAAAAGTCACTGAATTTAGTTTAAAAGCTATATCTGAGCTCACGTATTGGTAGCGAAATCATTTGTGTCTGGTACACCACATTCTGAAACCGTGTGTTCAAAAAAAAATGGTAATTTATACCCCATTTGCATTTTTTTCTCCCATGGCTGATTTTTAGGATTTGTAGTCTCTTTTGGTTAATATACAACATTTTTCCAATGCCGACATGGAACCTAAGGTTTTTGATGTTTCCATGGAGTGATTTAGTGGCGCCATCTGGTGGCCGGTGGACAGGAGGGTTATTTAGAAAGGATTATACTGGTACAAAGTATTACCATAGAAACAGAATATTTAAATCATAGAATTTGCTGGCCGATCGGCCCTATTCTCCCGTCTAGTCTGCCTCATTTTTTTCCTGATGTAAAGACTGAAAGCTTAATCAGTCGTTGGTCTCGTCTTAGATTCAGGAGCCGTGTGTCTATCCCATGCGTGTTAAAATTCCCTTTCTGTATCAGCCTCTATCACTCCAGCTGGGAGGCTGTTCCACTCATCCACCACACGCTCAGTAAGTTAAAACATCCTTACATTTCATGTAAGCCTCTGATGCTCTTGTTTCAGATGATTCCAGTTCAATCGGCCATTGGTTGCCTTGGTAAGAAGATTTGTAGCGATCATAAAGGGGAAAGCTGAACCTGCCACGACATATGAGTTGGTATCACAGGATGGTATCATGGAACTAGGTATTACATTCATGGTTGGCAAATCATACTGTTAATCATACTGTTAATCATACTGTTAATCATACTTTTTTTTTATTTTTTTGTTGATATGGTTTGACATCTACATCTACTGTTATGCACTAGTGGCCCCAAGTGGTTGGAGGATATATTGCATCCTGCATTTCCTTGAATAGGTCCATAGACTTCAACGGGGTCCATTCAAGTCAATAGAGGGTGCTATGCCTCCTCCAACCACTTGTTATAAGAAGCAACAAATGTAGCTGTATTGGCCCAATAGAAAATGTCTTCAGAGTCTGTTCTTCACATGGAAGCCATGATGGAAGATGGAATGATTCCATCTGAAGCGTTAACCTCTTCTCGTGAGGTCCAGGGAGATTACGTAACTTTACATTTTTTTATGTTGGTCCAAAATAAGGTATCAGCTTCAACTAAAGACTCATCAAACAAGACTTAGAATTCACTAAGATAGAGTTATTTCCATCTCCAATTAATGCTATTCCTTCTGATAAATCTGACCGCTAGCTTTGCTGCTTCATTGATAGACGTTATAATCTATGAAGTAATTCACCTACTTTTGGATATTTTCATTCATTTATTCATCTTTATGATCATGCTACCTCCATAGTGTTGCTTTGGCTATAGCCTCGGGCAGACATCCTACAGAGAAGCTCTTATATCTTACATCACTCAGTCTCCGACATGCCCATGACCGGCAGGCCCTTTCTGAGACATTTGCCGGTGACCTGCCAATGGAAACCACAAAAAGACTTGTGTTAATAGGAAGAAATTCAGATTTGGAGGGTTCCATAAAATGTTTGCCAAATGAACGTGTTTTCATCCTCACCATCTGCAGCTGCTTCAGGCTGATGAGTACCATATAGCTGCAAATAGCCTTGTTCATCCTCTGGCCAATATTTGACCGTTGGCTCTTTCTTCTGGCTACCATCTTCTTCCTCTTTCCTCTTCTCCATCCTTGTCTTTTTTCTCTCTCTACTCATCTCTCTTTCTCGTACTCTACTCTCTCTCCTTTTTACATCTTCATTCCCTTCTTTTTCTCTCTTTCTCCATACCCTGCTTATCAGCTACAACTAAGATTCTGTGACCTCCGCCACTGCTGATCAACTTCTCGTCCTTGTAGTTCGCTGCCCTCTTAGTTGGTGAAGTTGTACTGGTGGCCTAGCAGAAGAGCTTCAAGAACTTGTCTTGTTCTACTCTCCACCACTCTCTACATATCTAGGGAACACCTAATTCCTGGAGTTGCGTATCGGCCAGGCCTTCCTTCACTCGGGTGCCAGTCAGAGTTGATCCATTGTAACTCACATATTTACTCTTATACCTCCTATTCTGGAAGATTTTAAGATTTAGGTTTCCTGCTGCTGTATTTTAGTCTTTACAGAGTGGTTTGGACCATGTTGCTGGAGCTGGGGGACTCACAAAGAGACATACTATGGAAAGCTACCACTGCAAGGTATGGACAGTGAACCTTGATGGGTAACCTTCGTTGGGTCCATCGATCAGGGATACAACGTCTTCACAATCTCTACATTTCTGGACAAAGTAGCCAAGAAGAGGATGCAGCGGTTTTACATAAAAAAACAACGCATTCTTCTCTCTTTAGATATAAAGTCTACATGTTCCGATTTACAATTGGATGAATCTTTTTCACAAGTGGGAAACATCCTTTCACCAGCGCAGAACGGCCAGCAGCTGCGGCATGAAGTCACTCTTCGGAAGGAAAGCGTCGGTTGATTTTTGGGGTTCATGAAATGTTCTAAAGATGAGTGATTGGAGAGTTTGAGAGCCAAACGCCTGCCAAGTGTCCAAGAGATCCATCAACCCTCGGAGCTTCGAACGCTTTTTTTTTTGTTTTGTATTTTATTTACACGCACAAGCGCCGAGCCAAGTGGCGCATGAAACAGTCATGACCTCAACCAGCGTTTCACGCGGAATGCATTTGGCTTTATTTATTCTGCAATCTGCAATGCAAACACAACTGTCTTACTAGATGGATTCCCAAACTATCCATAGGCGGCATCAAAATGAAACATAGTATCAAATATTACAATTCCACAACGCTGTGCCAAGGGCCATGCACTTTATATAGAGAGTGAATATTTTTTATGGATAATTTACTAGCCTCGTTTCCTAAAAATAAATTGGCATAGGGGTGTTATATAACTGGAGAGCACAGGCTCGGACTGTTCATTGGACAAACCGTGACAGCGTCCAGTGGGCCGATATCCGTTGGTGCCTCCTCCATACCTCTATTGCAGGTAAGATCCAAACGTTTGGCCGTGTGTATCCAGCCGGTGGCCGCATGTACGCAATTTATCATCCGCTGGCCTTAAAGTGCCAGAGACGATTTTAATCTTCATTCCCTCCCTGCTGGAACTTTTTCTGTCTTTCCATAGGTGCTCATAGAATAAAAAACAAAAACAAAACAATACAGAAATGTATGTTTTTATGCCTTAAAAAATTGGATATTCATCAAGACAAGAAGACAATGAAAAAGTACATGGGAGTGAGGGGGGCATGAAGGAGATAGTTATCACAAATATTTTTTACCATTGTACACCAAATTATGAGCATATTATACGTCTCCAACCCCCCAAAAAACATGCATCTGATTTATTTTGATTTATTTTTTTTAGTATTTCAGAAAACAAGCAGATTTTAGATTGAAATTATGCACATTATGCAATTTATTTTATTTATTGTTATATATATTTTTTTTATTATTTATAATATACAATATGATAATTAATATTATTTTATTATTTGTATTATACAATAAGATATTATATATATATTATTTATGATTTATATCATACAATAAGATAATAATATATTATATATGATTTATATTTTACAATAATATAATATATTATTATTTATATTTATATTACACAATATGTTATGCATTTCACACATTTTTCTGGATTTGTTGGACCCGACTTTGCCCACCACTTACCGTATGCTTTATTTCTCGATTTCCAGCCATATCCCTTATCACAGGCTCCCCCTGCCTCGTTCACGGATAAATATCCTGTACCGAAGGGTAATTTTATCACCGCATTCTTACGCTGCCTTCTTGGTGGTCCGTAATAATGAAGCCCACGGGGGCCAGAATGGACTAGAGTGGGCCCTGACAGAGTGCTGAGCAGGGCTAGGCTAAGGCAGGAATTGTGGATTTTAGGGGAGGAGTTTTGGTAGGAGGATATTTAAGTTTGGTGATCACAGGGGTAAGGATCCATTTTGTTTAACCTTACCTGGTGTTGTTTGTCTTTCCCTGTCTATCTCTTGTTGTCTATCTTGTATACTTGGCTGTTTCTTGCTTCTGTTCCTTTGCTGTCTGTTTCTCTTTTGTGTCCTGGCCTGTCTTTGTTTTTTGTGTCATTTTGTGTTTGGGTCTGTCTTGTTTCTGTGTTTTTTGTGTCTGAGTCTTTTCCTTTTTATCTGGGGCTCTTTTTTGTGTGCCTGTCTGTTCTCCCCCCCTTTTTTCTCTCCCCTCTTCTTGTCCCCTGCAGGTGTCTGTATGGATTTGAGGTTCTGCAGCAGCTGTTGGACCTCGTGGCTGCAGGAGCGACTAGGCCGCATGCTGGATCCAGCTGGATTGTTCCTGAAGGCTGGCATGGAGGACTACAGCAGCGTTGGAGCATAGGAGCAGAGGCAGACCTGAGGAGGACGACGCAGATAGCCCAGGACGGGGCCTGGGAGTCAAAGCAACCCATTTGTGGGCCTTCAGAGGCATACTGGTGTGCAGTGCAACAGCATGGAGGAGGCTTCGGCCCTCGCAGCGTTTCCATCACAGCGGGCCAGAAGGGCCCATGGGAAGGCAGTGATTTCAGATGGCCCAGCTGGGTGTCCTGTGGCTGCTGGCCGCTCCCCGGATGGAAAAGGAGGTGCAGAGTGCAAGGAGGCAACAGTTGCAGGAGGTGGTTCGGCCTGGTATAGGCCTCTGAGGTCTACCGCAGTGTTTCCCCAGATGTGGGTCCTTCAGGAGTCATCCAGGGAGGCAGAGAAGCTGGCAGGACGGCCGGGTGCAGCCTGCACTGCGGCCTGTGCAGATGTCAAGGTAGGGAGACACCGGAGAGAGGCCTAGGCAGTTACCTGGGGCAGCTGCTGTGGGGCAGGAGGTTTTGGCTATGGAGCAGGGGGGCTGGGGAGGCCCCTCTTTTTTCCAGTCTCCATCCTGAAGTGGCATATGGGGGGTTTCCGGCTGCAGCACCCCATCCCTCGCACAGACACACGCAGGCGCACCCTAATTGATGCATCCATCAGGATGGGATGAGTTGGTGGGAATCTGCACCCCAAGGAGGTGGTTTTGGTGCTGCCACTCCTGCGGTATTTCTCTGCGGCGGCACAGGATCATACGACCTGGCTGTACGGGACGGCCAAGGGGTCCATTATTAAGGTTTCTTTTTTGCGTGTTATTTACATCGGGTGCACATGTGTGGGTTGATGCTGAGATGTTTTTTCAGGGGCTGTAGTGTGGTATCTATGGAGCGTATAGTGGGGAGTTTCCTGGGAAGTTTATAGATGTGCTGGGCTTGAGATTCTTTGCAGGTTGCATTGCATTGCATTTGTTTGTGTGGTTCTGGCAGGTTCTGTAGCAATGTTTTATTTGGAGGCAGTGGAATGGTTTTAGGTCACGGTTACTGACGGACCACTGCAGGGGGAAAGCATGGCTCTGCTCTTGAGAGCTGTCAGTCTAATCGGTGGTTGGAGGGAGGTGAAACCTGGTAAACAGATGTGACAGGGGGATATGATAGAAACGTTTAAATGCTTAAGGGGAATCAACAGGATAAAGGGAGAGATTTTATTTTAAACGAAGTACTGCCACTGCAAGAGGACATAGACATAAGCTAGAGGGGGAATGGTTTAAAGGTAACATCAGGAAATATTACTTCCTGAAAAGGGTAGTGGATGCACGGAATAGCCTTCCAGCAGAAGTGGTAGATGTTAACACGTTACAAACGTTTGTCCAGGCTTGTGATAAGACCGAGTTAGATATAGGATAAGGGCAGGTATTAAGGAAAGTACTTGGAGATTGGGCAGACTGGATGGGCCTAATGGTTATTATCTGCTGTCACTTTCTAAGTTTTTATATGTTAAGGTGTGTTGGAAATGTTTGTGTTCCCCCCCCTGTAGCTGCTTCTTGAGCGGGTTGCACAGGCAGCTTTACACAGGGAACCTTTGCTTTGTTGTGGTGTGAAGCTGCATTTGTCCAGGTCGCTTGCAATCGAGTAGGGTCATACTGGGGTTTTGGGGTGAGGGGGTACGGGTTATCTATTGATGTGACATATTGCATGGTTGAGGGGTTGCAGCAGGAAGCCGATGGTTGTTTTTGTGAGGTGGATTATGTCTCCTGAGCGGTGTCCCCAGTTGGCCTGGGGGTCATGTTACGATGGAGGAGGGGGACTAGAGGCATGAGAGAAATTATTTCTGGCTTCCTCTGGGAAGCGTTGATGGGAAGAGGTTAAGGTAAGGGGGCTACGGTACCGCAGGTTTCTGAACCTTTCGGTACTGGGTTCAGCATGACTGGGGTGAGATGTATTGGGGGGAATCTCCTGACTAGGGATCCGCTCTGTTTGTCAGGTTTGTTGTATGGGGGTAACGTTTTTGATGGGGTCGCCATAGAGAGAGCTGTTTTGTTGTTGCCTAGGGGATAGCGGTGGGGGACCAAATGGTTCCGTCATGGGGTTTGAAGCTGATTCTGTTGGGTTGGTTGATTCGCTTTGCAGGAAGAGTGCCTGTCAGCATTTCCCGGGGCCATGGGGTATACGGTTTGTCCGAAGACTTCAAGTGGGCTGAGGCCGGGCTGCGCAGGGATATACTGGGGTTGGAGGAGAGGTACGCCAGTGTTGTGGGCACGCACATACTAGGGCTATACACTGTGGCGTGTGCGGTTGCTGTGTTTGTACACTGGGGGTTGTGCTGGGTGGTATGTACTACATGGCCCAAGGTGATTTAGTGGGGCTGCGGGGCGAGTCTCCTGTTTTGGGTGCCGCTGTCTGTTTTTGATCTGCTTCTGGTACGTCTAAGAGGTCACCATCTTTGGGGAGGGGTGGTGGTGTTCAATGTCTTTTCTGGGTTCCTTCGGTTTTTCGGGCACTTACTCTGAACGATTGGAGACTTGCTGGTGCATAGGTTTGTTAATTTCCCTGGTCTTGATTCGGTTTGGCTTTTCGGGAGCAGGAGGGCTCTGATTCGGGTAACTATGTGTGAGGTGGGGTGAAGCAGGTGCTGAGAGCTGACTTGCTGGTCAGTGAGCTCTTGCTCCACAGGCTGCGGGGAAGTGTTTGGGACAATTGGTGACGGGGTTTTCCAGGGGGCCATTGGTTCATGTTAGTATGGCCTGAGGTCTGGGATATATACGCCCTCTCCTTGTTTTCTTTGAACGGTTCCGCTTAGTGTTGGCCCTGTTTTGGAGAGTTGGCAGGGGTATTGGTGGGGTGGTTTTGATGGAACTATATCGGAGGAAGGGCACTTTGGTTCTTGTGGTTGGTGGCTTTGGTGGATGTTTTTGTGCTTGGTGGTGCATGTTTTCATTCGGGTCTTGCATGGAAGTATCGCTGTTCTTGCTTCATTGGAAGTGGCCTCGGCAGATGGAGTTGGGGGTACATCATTCGGGGGCTTACCTTGCGTGGCAGTATAGTGGACTCCCGAGGTCACAAAGATTGGCATTGGTGGGATTGTTTGTGGTGGCAGTACATTCAGTGGGTGGCCCAAGTAGCCATGTTCAGATGGTTCCTGGCAGGGGCGACCCCTTCCCAGGTCTATGGGTTAGGGCTGGGTGTAGCGCTCCTTAGTTTGTGGATGTGGGATCAAGCGGTGGGCATCCCCTCCCTGATTGAGATTTGTGGGGAGGCGGTTAATGAGGTTTCACTGTCTAATGCTTTGGACGTTGATGTGCGATAGTGCTGGTGCGGTTATGGTCATAAATGACCGGATATCTTGGTCTTGGTGGGCAGGTTTGGTTTGTCTATTGTGCCCGATGATGCCATGTGGATGGGCTTTTGGGGGTTATATCAATGGATGGTGTTCTTCCGGGTACAACAGGATGGATGTTGGCTCGGTCTGCTTGGCTGCCTCACCATGCAAATGGTGTTTGAGGCAGGTGGTCGGGGGGGCTCGGGTTGCTTCTCCCCTGTGGGTTTTTTCTTCGGGCCTCTTTTGGTAGGCAGGTTATCAGCCATTCTCAGGAGTAATGACCCCGACAGGGACCGCAGTTGGGTATAGCGGTTTGCAGCTGGGTCTCCCAGGGGTTTTGGTGCTTGGTGATGGAGTTTTTGGTGGTGGTTTGGTTATGAGTAAGATTGTTTTGGTTCTTCTTCTTGCTGGGGTGGTGCCGGTTTGTGGGGGTCACCTATCGGCATTCACTAGTTTTGGGGATGTGGTGGAACTGTGGATGGAGAACCTGTCGGTGGGGGCCGCAGTTGGGCATAGCGTTTGTGCAGCTGGGTTACCCAGAGGGTTTGGTGCTTGTGGGATGGAAATTTTGGTGTGGGTTGTTGGACCTTGGTGGCTCGACATTACAAGACTTGTTCAGTTATGAGTTTGTTCATTTATGTTGTTTATGTGAGGGTTGGTCACCGTGAGACGGTTGATTTGGTTTGTACAGGTGCCGTGCCTGAGGGGAATTGAGCATTCCGTGGGTTTTGAAAGGGCCAAGCTTTCTTTTGTGGGGGAGCCCATCCGGCTTAAGGTGTCAAGGGATGGGCTCATGGCGGTAGCTTGCCAGGTATCCAAGGGGTTAATGTGGTGGTATGATCCTTGGTGGTCATAACCGGTGGGAGGTTCCTTGCAAGGAGTGGTGCTTGGAACCTCAGGTCCGGGTTGGGGCATCCTGGGATGTCCCCTCCCAAAATTGGTGTGTGGTATGGTACCTGGATAACTTGGCAAGCTAGGTTGGTTTTGGTTACGTCATTGTCTCTGTTAACGCATCTATGTTTATTTTTTCAGGTTTTACAGGACAATGACTGTTAAATAAAACGGCTGTGGCCTTTTCAAACCCATCTTGTGTGTTGGTGTTTTATTTAATTAAGCAACTGAGCAGAGCCTGGCCCGTGAGTCGAAGCTACATCTGTC